>JAQSVH010005209.1:0-12324 GCA_029448705.1 Adansonia digitata | reverse complement strand
GCTCCTACCATCGATCAATACACAACATTGCTTAACATCAAGAGGGCTAAATTCGATAAGATATACTGCAAAGCACTGCAACCTCTACCATTCAAGAAGAGGCCAGTACAAATCCTTTAGGCCATGGAGTCTTAGATCGATAGCCATTTCGAGAAGAAAAGAAATAGTGAGTGCATTTCTTGGGCTAGTCTAAAAGAGGCAATTACGGATCTCACTAATCCAAAGAAAGTTCAAGACATCTATGCCTTGGTGACATACAAATTGGTCATATTCCCAAAGATTTTGGGTGATGTGGAGGTGGCAGTAATAGATTTCTTCTCTCGCCTATGTTGCAACATTAAGCCGTGCCTGTAATTATTATCAAGATAACTCAAGCCCTTAACTTTGCCAAGAGAATGGGGATAGGTAGATTTATTCAATGTGCCTTACTCTTTCACATCTGGCTCATTAGCCACTTCCATGTCGAAGAGAGGAGAATGATGCATAAATTTTTTTCATAGTTTCAGCCCTTCACTAAGGTCCTCGAGAAATAATGGCCCCAAGACAAATATGAGGAACAATGGTTTGAAAAGTTCTAAAATATCAGAGGAAAAGAAGTTACATGAAGGCCCCATGAATGTCCCTTCAATCAATCATGTAAAAATGTGGTGATTATACTTGTGTCCCACTCATAGGATCATAAGGAAGCACCAAGTATGCACCCCTTCTAGTTCTATGTCAATTTCAATCTGGCAATTCACCTTGTTTTTTGACAATTTTGAGCACTAAGACTTCAAATATGGAGAAGCCAATTACAAGTTGAAATCTAATTAGCCTTCCATGCTTGGAGGAAGGTCCATTACAATAAGAAATATTAGAAAGAAAGCACTGAAACCTTGGGGTATGATGAATGGAGGATCTAATGTATGAATGACACTTTGCCACTACTTAATGTTAGGACATCTTGAGTCTCAGTGGGCGAGCCTTCTTCCAAGGCCAAATTACTTAGACGAGAATTTAAACTGGAAAAAGCAACCTTTGCCACAAATATTGCTCAGTTGAAGGAGGAAAAGAGTCAGTTAGAGATGGACATCTACCTTAAGGATGGTGAAAGAAATTGAATGGTTAAAGAAAGAGACTGCTTTAAGAAAGATCTCAATAATTTGATGAAAGATTATATGGCTCTTTAAAATAAAAATAAGTGTTGGCGCATCAATAAATCATCAGCTGAATGGGAGGTGAAGTTTCCTATGCTCGATAAAGAACTAAAAAGTTGGAAGGAAGAAGCTATAGCTATTAAAGAGAAGCTTATCAGTGCTCATGCTCTTACGACAACCTACCAAAAGAGGAATGAACATCTTGAAGCTCAAGTACAGGGCTTTAAGTTGAATAAAGTTAAGAACAGAACCTTAACACTTAGGGTTTAAGACCTGTAGCATTCATTCCAAGCTCACAAAGACCATATCAATGAGTTGGTGAGAGCCTTTAAATAGCGAAAACAAGAATGGTAGGTGATGTTGACCAGGCACACCAAAATTATCAAGAACATTATCACCATTTCACCGAGCAAATTTAGGCAGCCCAGCTAGAGGCGGATAATATGATCGAGATAGCCCAATCCTTAAGGTGAGAGATCATACCCACTAGAGATTGCAAAAAGGAGTTATCAAATTTCTTGGAACATGTAATTAAATAATGTAATCATGTTAGAGATTTTCAAATGTAGTCATATGTAATCAAACTCTATTTATTACTTTATGTAAGATGCTATTGTTGAAGCTATCTTATAAGCCAATTGTCTCTCTTGCATTTGCATAACTAAATTCTTTTACTGCTTTATTCATTTATTCATATCAAATAATCACTTACTATCATGATTTCATACTTAGCATCATCTTATCATGAGCAACCATCAATAAACATATTTTTAATGCCATAAAAGTTCAATATGAGAATGGCCTTAATAGTAAAGGATTCTAAATCGAATGAGGAACATGAAACCGATTATTTCCAATTACTACTATGCACACCAACGCAAAAAGATCATGGAAAATGATCATTAAGCATGAATTGAACGTCTTGAGTTAATGTACAAGGAATCTCAAGATAAAATGCTCTATTGGTGAGACCAAATGCAAGCCCAAATCATAAAACTCATGGAGCTAATAACAGCCTCCATTGAGGAAAAGGGATAGGCTAGTACTGATGTATATGAGAAAAGAACTGGCTAACCTGAAAAATAACCCTATGGTAGTACTGAAGCTACCCAAAAAGAGACTCACTAAAAGCATCAACCTAACACGATGCCATCCCCACCAGTACCATCTATAATCTACTTAAACCCTATGGCAGCAAATCAATTCACCCTTATATTTCAAAAGATGAATACAGGATTCTCTCTAACTGATCCTATAACCCTTGAGCATCACAAGTAAGAGAGGATGAATGGTAAAAAATCTGCAGCGTTTGTTGACAATATGAGCAAGTTTCAGCTTTTGGAAAATTGCCTTAGAGCTATTAAGGGAAATGATAAATTTGAAGCCATTGATGCTAAATCTTTATCTTTGGTGTCCAATCTTGTTGTCCCCCGAAGTTCAAAGTACCAGATTTCAAGAAGTTCAATGGAACTACTAACCTTACTATGCACATCCCAATGTATCGTAGGAAAATGGCTAAGTACGAAAAGGATAAAAAGCTTTTTATACACTGTTTTCAAGATAGCTTGACTGGAGCAACTGCCTGATGGTAGACTAAGCTCAAAAACATAAAAAATCCAATCATGGGTCGAGTTGGCTAGAGCCTTCTTATATTGGTATCAGTGTATGTCAAATTGGGCTCTCAATTGGTTTTCTCTTATGAACTTAGGAAAAAATCCTACTGAGAATTTTAGGCAACATGCTCAAAGGTAGAAATAAGAGGTAGCTTTGGTCCAACCAACTTTAACTGAAAGGGAGATGACGATAACATTTATCAACACCTTACGCATCCTATATTATGAAAAACTAGTAGGGAACACCACTAAAAAGTTCACTGACCTGGTTTTTTCTGATGAGATGATCGATACAACAATTAAAAGTGGCAAGATGTCTATAAGTGTGTCTTTTAGGTCGAATAAGAAGCATGACATTAACAAAAGGAAGAAAAGGATGTAAATGCCATAAGCTATGCTAGCTTATCTTAGCAGAGCCAGTCTCAGGTGTCCAATACCTACTACTTGGGCGTACCATACTTGAACTTGGTCAAGATCCTTCTTTAGCCAATTTATGCCTAGCGTATAACCCATCCTTTATTTTCCCACTAAATCCCCTATGAAATAATTAACTGTAAGCTAATAAAAATGTAACAATCCTATCAATAATGCATAAAACAATCAAAGGGAAAACCAACAAAGACAATAGTTCGAGCCTATCCCCATGACCTACAAGCTTTACTAGGCTATGCTTTAGGGGCATCTAGTTACTCCCACGTATGTCCCAAAAAAGAAACCTCCATACCCTCAATCATATAACCCTAATGCCCATTGGGACTATCATGTTCGAGCAGTGAGGCATGATACTGAGAATTGCATTTCTTTAAGCAAAGGGTACAAAGCCTTATTGATTCAAAAGTTCTATGATTTGGGACAAATCAAGGGCCAAATGTTGCTATAAATCCCCTATCAAACCATGCCGAGCTGACAATGAACATGATTAGTGTCAAAGATGACTGTAAGGTCAAGAAAAGCATAGTGAAGTCAGGACATGGATGAGTCTTATTTGGCATATATTATTTCAAGCTGGAATGGTCAACATAATTGAAAGGTCGAAGAAGAATGGAATAATTTTTGTGATCTTCACATCATTTGTGGTCATACTCTCTAAACATGCAAAGAGTTTTGCATGATGGTTCAATAAATGATAAATAAAGATAGAATTAAATTTTATGACAAGAAGTGAACAACCATCATTGAGTTAATAAATATGATCAGGGAAAAAGAGGCACAAGCTTCATGCATGATGGTCCAACCTCTAACCATTTATAGTAAACAATTAAAGTCCAAAGCATGTTTTTCTTGCCTCTCTACCAAAAATGATCATAAAGGCTTCAACTCTCTTCTTATACAAGAGTGACAAGCTATCCCTTAAAAGTAAAATGGTTAAGCTATGATGATTGAAGAGCTCACTGAGTTGACTACTATCGTGGACTTATCAAGGATCAGTCATTTGACCCATAATAGTAAAAGGTACATTCCCTCAGCTTATGAAAGTCAAAAAAAGAATGTCACCCTGATAACCAGTACACCTTAAGCTAGGAGAAAGGATTCTAAACCTCAAAAGATCAAAAGGATAGTGGATGTAAAGGAAGCCACTGAATTCTTGAAGTTTATTAAGCACATTGAGTATTGCATCATCGATTAACTAACCAAACAACTAGCTAAGGTTTCTATGCTATCCCTGCTTCTTAATTCAAAAGTTCATCAAAACGTAATACTTAAACTATTGAATAAGGCATATATGCCAATAAACATCTCAGTAGACAAATTAGATCATTTGGTAAACAACATCATTGTTGACAACTACGTTTCATGCATTGAAGATGAGATTCTGTCTAGAGTTAAGGGAAACTACAAGGCCCCACATATCACTATGAACTGTAAAGATCATGTACTAACCAAGGTTCTCATAGATGATGGCTCTGCTCCAAATGTTATGTCGGCAACCGTGAACTAGCTCACTGTTAAAGCTTTCCATATTAACCATAGCCAAATAGTAGCGCAAGCATTTGACGGACTTATCATGTAGTCATCAAAAATATCACTATCCCATTTTAAATAGGCCTATGCACCTATAAGATTTATTTCTAAGTAATGGACATTGCTCTATCATATAATTTCCTATTAGAGAGACCATGGATACATTCAGCTGGGGCAATACCATCATCTTTGCATAAGAAGTTAAAGTTTGTGATCAACAATAAGGTGGTCAGTATTAAGGCCAAAGAGGAAATGATAGCTGCCATTCTACTGATGCCACTTAGGTCGAGCCAGATGAAGATGCCGTTGAGCCATTCATCTAGTTGTCGAATTCATAAACATTACATTCATAGAAAAAGGTTTATTGATAGTTGAGCCTCAACTATCGAGGAACACTTGATAGGTGTAAAGCTGACTATTGGTAAAGGTTGTCATGTTAGAAAAAGGCTTGAAATGTTTATAGGGTATAGCAAAAGCTTTAAGAGTTATCAGGCAGATTAACAAGAAAAGGCTGAGATTCAAGCCCAATAAGCCGTATCAGAAATAGAAAGCCAAAAGAACCAGAGATTAAAGGTTGGCCCGTCTGTTGGGTTAGGAATTGTGATTGAAATTAATGGCGTTTCCACTAATACGTGAAACATTTCATCCGAAAAGATACGTGAATCCAAGCCAATCAAAAAAGATAGAAGTCAAGAATACCTTGGTCATTCTGAATCAAGCATGTGGCAACCTCCATGTCAATGCCATTGATGATTAGCTGAGACCATCCAAGCCAAACAAAGAGATCCATCCTAATTCACTAGAATTTGTTCTTGACAAGGGGACCGTATCAGAAACCATTGTACTTTTTAAATCTATTTTCATGTAATGTCAACAACTAAATCCTACTTGCTTCTACCTAAAAGCTTGTAGGAATCCTATGTATGGGCATCTTTTATCAAGTATTATTAATAAAAAGGATTTTTGCATAATGCATTTCATTTTATATGTTCATCTTTATTCTTTTCTTTTAGCCAAATCCTTTGGTCTATATATTTCATCTATAATGTTTATTTCTTACCCTTTTAGGTGCTTCGATAAAAATGACATGGATATCTTCATAAAGTTTTTAGATATCAATTTTGAATAGTCAATCTGCATTGGTGAAGTTAATTCAAACAAAAGTTTTTTGAGGAAAGTTCTTTGTCGACTAAGGAGCCGACTGAATTCATAAATTTGGGAAAAGAATAGAATTGGAAAAAGATCAAAATCAGAACCTCTATAAAGCCCTCTATTAGAGCCAAACTAATTAGCTTGCTCCAAGAGTAATAACACATATTCGCCTGTTCATGTCAAGACATGCCTAGACTAGACACTGACATCATGGTCCATAGATTTCCCGTTAAACCTAAATGTAAACCAATCTAGCAAAAGCTAAAGAGAATAAAGCTAGAAATGCTCTTTACGATTGACAAAGGTTAAGAAACAATAGGATCCCTCAAATTAGCCAAATATCTAGAATAGGCTACCAGCATTCTTCTAATTCTCAAGAAAGATGGTAAAGTATAGATGTGCATCGATTATGGGGATCTAAACTGGGCTAGTTCAAAGGATAATTTCTCACTACCTTATTTAGATACTTTGGTTGACAACAAAGCCTAGAATTCCTTGTTCTCCTTTATAGTCGGATTCTTGAATTATAAACAGATCAAAATGGCAAGCATATTTTGCTACAAGGACATGCCTTTCGGATTGCAGAAGGCAAATGTAACATATTAAAAGGCAATGGTAGCATTATTCCATGACCTAATGCACAAAGGGATTGAGGTCTATATGGATGATATGATTTCCAAATCAGCAAGAGAAAATAAGCATGTCCTCAACCTTCAGAAGCTTTTTGAAAGGCTACGTAAATTCCAGCTAAAGTTAAACTCGACTAAATGTACATTTACGTTTGGAAAGCTACTAAGCTTTATTGTCAGTGAAAGAAGGATTGAGGTTAACCCAAATAAGATCAAAGCTATTTAGAATATGTCATCACCGCAGACTATAAAAGAGGTAAGAAACTTCTTGGGGAGACTTAACTACATCTCTAGGTTCATATCCCAACTCACCAAAAATGTGACCCGATCTTCTGACTTTTCCATAAACAAAATTTTGGGGAATACAATGAAGAAAGAAGCTTCGATAAAGTCAAGCATTACCTATTAAACAAGCCAGTACTAGTACCATCAGTTCTCAGTTGACCTCTAATTCTCTATTTAGTAATCTTTGACAAGTCTATGTGTTATGTGCTTGAGCAACACTATGAGTCATGAAAGAAAAAACAGGCTATCTACTACTTGAGCAAGTTCACAGAACATGGGAACAACTATTCCACAGTTGAGAAGTTGTGTTGTGCTCTAGTTTGAAAGGCTCGAAAACTCAAGCAATACATATTACACCATACCACATGGTAATTGCAAGACTCGATCCCATTAAGTATCTGTGTGAAGCCTCCACACTTCAAGAAGATTAGCCAGGTGGCAAGTTTTGCTCTCAAAATATGACATTATATATGTTAATCAAAAAACCATCAAGGTTAACGTAATAGTTATTTTTTTGCAGCTCGAGCAATGAATAATTATGAACCACTAAGCTTTGATTTCCTAAATGAAGATATGATGTGCATCACTAAAGAGGAAAAAACATTAGTCATGACTAATCTTGGAAGATGGACTTTGATGGAGCATCAAATGCTTTAGGCCATGGAAACGGAGCAATACTAATCTTAACCAATGGGAGTCACTATCTTTCTACAACCAGACTGAACTTTGATTGCACTATGAGACTTGAGTCATGGGATTTCAAGTAGCTATTGAAAGGAATGTTAAGATGTTAGAAGTCTTTGGGGATTCAACCCTAGTCATTTACCACCTAAAAGGAGAGTGGCAAACCCACGATGCTAAACTGGTTTATTATAGGAAACCAATCTCAAAACTCAAGAAGGAATTTGAAGATGTAAGCTTTCTACACTTACCTAAAAAAAAAACCAAATAGTCTATGCCCTGGCGACCTTATCATCCATATTTAAAGTCAATCGAGAATCAGATGTCACTCTTATTCAGATAAGCATCTATTACTGTCAGAATGTTGAACAGAGAAAGACGGTATACCATGGTACCATGACATCCTTCGCTACATTTAGGATCAATAATACCCCAAACATGTCACAAAAAATGACAAAAAAAACTATTAAAAGAATGGTTAGGGGATTTATTTTGGATGAGGAAATCCTATACAAGAAAGGCAAGGATCAAGTTTTACTTAGATGTGTTGATGCTTCTGAAGCTAAAAGGATTTTAAAAGAAGTTCATAAGAGGGCCTATAGTATACACACTAGTGGCTATTGGATGGCCAAGCAAGTCATGAGATCAAGCTATTACTGGTTAACCTTAAGAGAGACTGTATTAGCTATGCCCAAAAATGTCACAAATGTTAAATTTATGCGAATAAGATCAATGTCCTACCTTCACCACTACACGTCATGACAGCCCCGTGGCCTTTCTATATGTAGGGTATAGATATGATTGGGCCTATCACACCAAAGGCTTCCATATAGACACCAATTCATTTTGGTAGTGACCAACTATTTTACCAAAAAGTAGAGGTGGCCTCGATGCCAGTGTCACTAAGTCAGTTGTGTGCAAATTTATGAAGCGGGACATCATCTGCCAATATAAGCTTCCCAAACAAATCATCACAAACAATGCTCAAAACTTAAAAAACAACATGACGCAAGAAATATGTTCCCAATTCAAAATCTAGCATCATAACTTAGTACCATACCATTAAAAAATGAATAGGGCCATCATGGCAGCCAACAAAAGCATCAAGAGAATAGTTGAGAAAATGGCTAAGACCTATAAAAATTGACATGAAAAGCTATCCTTTGAACTCCACGCATATCTTACATCGATGCTGACCTCTATGGGTGTTACCTTGTTCTCCTTAATCTATAGGATGAAAGTTGTACTACCTATCAAAATCGAGATCCTTCCCCTTAGAGTCCTAATGGAAGCCAAACTCGAAGAAGTCAAATAGGCCAAGCAGAGATATAATCAGCTGAACCTTATTGAAGAAAAAAGAATGAAGGCTATTTGTCATGGGCAAATGTATCAAAAATGCATGATTAGGACCAATGACAAAAAGGTTCACCCTTGCCAATTTCATGAAGGCAAATTGGCACTTAAGAAAATCCTTTCAATTGTGGACCCTTAATTCGAAGGAACCTTATGTCATGAAATAAGCTTTATTTGAAGGGGCCTTGATCAAATAGAAATGGATGGCAGTATCTTGCCTAATCTCATCAATTTAGACTTATCAAGAAATACTATGCCTCAGGACGAAAACCCAAAAAGGATCATCCATATAGGAACAAAACAAAAAAAAATAACAAAAAAAAGAAAAAAAGAACAAAAAATAAAAAAGATGAAGGGTTTCGTATGAAACCTAAAAAAAAAAAAAGGTCTGGACAGCTAACCCAACTTGAATGTAAAACCCAAAAGGGCAGCTCAAGAAATATCAACCCTATTACACTCAAACCAAGATATGTCTAAACCAAGTTAGATCTGACTCGAAACACTTGTCAAGAATCCCACTTAACCTTACCTTTGACTAAACCTTAAACCAAAAAAAGCCTCAACCAAATCAAACCTACCTCGAATATCAAAAGATAAGGAAGAAACACTCGAGTTCGAGGCTACTACAAAATGGCATAGGACAAGTTTAGGGGTCTTTAAAAAATCAGCTTGCATTAGGCATGTTGATTATTTAGGAAAGATCACAAGGTGCATTGGACAATGCATTCATGTTATAATTATCAGGAATATCAATTGCCAAAATTATTAACTTGTTGTCATTATATTTTTGTTGAATGTAAAATGAATTGTATCATTTTTTTGTCATGAATGAAATATACCTTCTTTCTTTCAACCCATTTTCACATTATAATTACATTGCATTATGCTTACATTGCATTATGCTTCTCATTTATTTGATAATACTTAATAATTGAATAAAATTCACATAAGGATTTCTTGATATTACATTAAAAAATGAGGAAAGCACAAGAAGCTTTGCTCATGCCTTGAATGCCAAGATCATGAACTTCTCACACTCAACATATACTAGTCGTGATTGTCTATCAAAGCATTATCGGCCTTCCAAAGTCATCAGTCATGAAAAACCTCAAAACCAACCTAAGCCAAGCTCATACACCCTTGTCAAAAATCCTGTCAAGACTCAAATAGTAACAAACCAGTCAAGATACATGGATGATCAAGCCAAAGATCACCCAAACTTTAAACTATCAACAAAACCAACCAACCCTATCAGGAAATATCATCAAATATTTTATGCCAAGAAACATAAATCTTTAAATTGTTAGAAAAAGTCATCAGACATATTGAGTCAAGAAGCATGATCAACCTGTTAGAAAAAACACAAGTACCCTAAGCCAAGATAACAACTAACCAAGCATCCAAGCTCTCAAAAAGTCAAGACATTAAAGCCCATCAACTTTGAAGTCGATAGCTCAAACTATGGCATCAAGGAAATGGTTGTCAAGATTCCCAATCAAAGAGAAAACTTTCAATGTCTGTTCTTGTATTGGATTTTATGCCATGATCATTTAGGCATATCATCAAGAAACTTGCACTCACATTATCATATCATGCATCTATATTGTCATCATATAATATCATGTGGTCAGCATTGCATCTAGTAGAATTTATTAAGCTTCGAAGAACTCATGGATAAAAATATTTGACTTTAAAAAATGACAAATCAGAGGATTACTCAAGATCTCACAAGGTATCATGTCACTAAAAAGCAAAACCCAGTGACACTGGTAGGTTAAATCTGGCTAATTTACCATTATTAGAAATTTTTGTCAAAAATCTCTGTCAAGAGCTTTTGTCAAGAAATCCCTTTAAAGTCCAATATTGCTGGAATGCTATGGTCTAGCTGATTAGCATCTTCATTAAGAACCTTTGTTAAGAAATCCTTTCAAAGTCCAATGTTGTTGGAATGTCATAATCTGACTCATTGGTATCTTTGTTAAGAACTTTTTGTCAAGAAATCTTTTTAAAGTCCAATGTTAGAGGTTGTGACTTAGGTCATTGGACTTTGTCTTATTTTATGTTGAACCTAGCGATAGGTCAAGCCAAGGATCATAATCTAGGTTTTCAGAAAAAATTCAAACTTTACCTTTTTGCAAAAATTAGAATCATTGCCAAAAGGTTGTTCTTATCCCAACGTCATATTAATTTTGGTCCTTTCATGGTAGGAACAAAAAGTAGCATCGAATACATCCTAGAAAAAATTAAGTTTATCAGTCTATACCCTATTCTTGATACTCAGTAATGGCCAAGAAAGATAGCTATAGACACCAAATTTTGTTTAAGATAGTTTTTGAGTCACTTATTATTCGAAACAGTTTAATTAAGTGGTTCCACTTTTAATTTAAGATTTATTGGATCTAAATTAATTGGGTCTAGTTCATTTTAACTTAGGTTATTATGGGGGTTGGTGGCCCGAGAAAATTAAAATAGAGAAAAAGAATGGCCCGAAAGAAAAAAATTAGAGCAAAAAAAATTATCCCCAAAAACTTTAAAAAAATACCAAACACAAGCTTTCCAAAAAACCATCCAAAATCATAAGAAAACCAATAATTCAAAGTTGAGTTTTTCAGTTGAGGAGGTTTGGATTCTCTTTTTTATTTAAGAATTCCAATGGTGAAAAATAAAGTCATACGGAGGGGAAAAACATACTAGAGTTTAAGAACAATCCAATAGTTGATGGTGGCTAGATTTGAGGTAAAATGTTTAAATTTCTCTTGTAAATCTAGAAAAATCTAAAAGGATTGACGAAAATCGTACTTCGAATTGGGAAATAAGAGGCTGAAAAGGGCTTAGAAGTGAAATTTGGGAGCCAACAGCTACAGGTGAGTCATGACTAATGTTGATGGCTGGCAATCGGCATGGTGGTTAGTTACCAATTTTTAGGTTTTTTTTTATTTTTTAGTTTTAGGGAAGATGGAAGGAAAAACAAAAGATAAAGAAAAGAAGAAAAAGAAGAAAGGAAAGGAAGAAAGAAACGAAAAGAAGGAAAAAGAAAAAAAATGAAGAAAAATAAAAAAAAGTTGCTTAGAATTTGAACCCAGGCCACCAATGCAGGTCAAGTGCAACCCATGCACTGACCCGCAGGTCGACACGGGTTCACACGTAACTCACTTCTTAAGAAAAAAGGGAAAAGAAACTTCGGAGTGGCCAAAGTTTGACCTTTGTGAGAAAGAGAGAAAACTAACTATGCAAACATTCTGTAATGAAATGTCAGAAACAGATAAGAAAGCTAGTTTGACGTGGGGATAAGCTAAACACATTTATGTTTATGGTTGTATTTTCTTATTATGAAATGCCTATTTAAATGCCTCTTGATAATAGTTGTTTTATGTCTTTGATTTTTTTTATAGAATTAATTTCATTTTTAGTTTATATTATTCTTGTTTGATGTGCTAAAATATGTTTTTTTTTTTAAATACTCCCTAGGTTAAGCCTATGTCAACCTCAATAAACAAGGATAAACTTAAGGTT
>JAQSVH010005198.1:0-12325 GCA_029448705.1 Adansonia digitata | reverse complement strand
CAAAAAAAAAAGATAAATAAACTTTATCTAGGGTCTCGGATTAAGCTTTACTTACTCAGAAGGGGCTGAAACAAAATTAGGTGTCTACAAAGTCAAGCATATATTTTTATTAATTACAGTATGCATTTTTTAAAAAAATTTGAGGCAATATTCCTAAGTCAAAATAGTTAATAGATGTCTTCCATTATATGGAAGGTGTCTTATTGATTATTTAAAGAAAATATTACCAATTTTAAATAAGTAAATTAGAATATTTAAAATTTCCTAAAAAATGAAACCTTCATAGTCCTCTAGGTTTTTCGAAGAGGTATGAAAATATTTTGATTTTCAAAATCAATTAAATTTGATTTACTTTTAATTAGAATGACATTAATTTTAGATAATTCCAAAACATGAGAATTATAATTAAATACCAAACAATTAAAATTAATTTTAGTCGGGATTTAGGATAACCCATAATTATGGGCATTGTAAAGGTTCTAATTTCTCTCTATGCATAATCGATGACAAAAACCTTTCATGTGAATCTTTGGTTTTTAAGAGAATTTTAAAGATTGTTTTTTAGGATTTCATAACCCTTAAAAGATGAACTCCGGTAAGTGACCAATCTTACCTAGCCTAAATAAATTGGTGGGGACTCCAAGTTAATCAATCATTTCTTAGTGGTCATTTAAAGAGAAGTCCAATAAGCAATTTGATTTGACAATTAAGTCTCATCCTAATACAAGAAAAAAGAAAAAGAAATTGATCCATCTAAGTTTAAAGCGTTAGACTTGTGTTTGGCATGTTAAGACAACCATGATTTTCTATATATTGAGATGAAATTCTCATATTTTTATTTAAAATAATTATCACAATAGAAAGACTAATATTTATTGTAATTTCAATACAAATAGAGTAATCAAGGGAAAATAGAAATATGTTAAATAGTTGATCACCTATTTATATTCTTCAACTAAAAGTGTTCATAGTCAAGTGGTGTCAGGTTTAAAACAGACTTAGGGATGGTATTAGCATTATATTTTGTTACCCAAGCTTGATAAAAAATTCAGACTAAATTTTAGTCAAGCCCACCCATATTTGTTAATGAATAGTTTAGATTTATCTATATTATTTTTTTTTTGAAAAATATAATTTTTATTTAATCATTTGTTGTTTTATCTTTTTTTTTAAAAATCTAAAACATATATAACTTAAGTTATTTCTTAATCTTTACATTAAAGTATTAATATATACTTATGATTTATATGATATCAGTTACATAAATATAAATATAGTATAAAATTAAAAAGAAAGAGTCAGGCTTGAACCTCAAATGTTAGAGCTAGGCATAGTTTGTTTCTTAAACAGGTTTTATTTTTTATTTATTTATTTTATTTTTGTATATGCACATTTTCAAGTCAAATATTTTTGTCCAAATCCCCTCAAATATTGGACGAATCTTCAAGTTTAGATGGAGCTTAGATTGTGAAAAGATTTATCTTCAACTTTTTATTTCTAGTAAATAATTATATTTACTGAAAATCAAAAAGATGCTGTAAAAACCAAATTTTTGTTTAAGTAATTTTTGGGTGGCTCGTTATTTGAAATGGTTTGATTAGTTAAGCCATTTTTAATGTGTTTTGTTAGTTCAGTTAATTGGGCCTAATTTGTTTTAACTTGTGCATGTTTTGTTTTGGGATATGAACGGGCTTGATGACCTAAATTGATTTAAGAAAAAATACAAAAAAAAAAAGATAAAAAAGATAGTTGTCATGCTGACCAAGGTAGTGACTCTTCCTATTTGCAAAGTCAACAATAGCAGCTTTGTTGTTTATTTGATTCCCGGACCATTAGCCACCTCAGGCTTTTTTGGTGCATATAATCACAAAAGGAGAGAGCTAGAGAAGAAAAAGATCAACAAAAGAAACTTAGCAAAGAATTCTTGTAAAAACTTTAGAAATAAATACAAAAAAAGCTTTAGAAAAACCACCCAAAAGCATAAGAAAAGCCTAAAATTCATAGTTAGGTTTTTTTAGTAAAGGGGCTTCGAGGCTTTTTTGGAGAATCCTAATGATGAAAAGGAAGGTCATATAGAGGGAAAAACATACCAGCATTTGAAAACAATCCAATGGTGGATAGTGACAAGATTTGAGGTAAAAGGCTTGAATTTCTCTTGTAGATTTAGAAAAATCTAAAAAGATGTAGGAAAAAATAGACCTCGAATTCGAAAAGAGAAGGTCGAAAAGAGTTTAGGGATAAAGTGTCAGAGTTAACGACCATTAATAAGTGGCGACTAGCAACGATGGCTGATGATCAATTATCAGATACTGCTCCAATTGCATCAGTATCGAGGATTTAGAATATCATACATTGATTAATCAAAGAAAGATTCAACAACTAAAAGAAAGGTCAATTCTTTAGGATCTTTCCTTCAGTTTCTAGTTTTTTTTTGTTCTAGTTTTAGGGAAAAAGAAAGGAAGTAGAAAGGAAAAAGAAAGAAAAAGAAAGAAAGAAGAAGGAAGTAAAAGAAAGGACATAAAGAAAAAAAGAGTTAATGGCCTAGGATTTGAATGTAGGCCATGTTGGGTCAGGCACAACCCATACACTAACTAGCAGGTCAGCCTGGTCTACCTAACCTAGGCTTAAAAAAAGTTTTGAGTTGCCTAGGTCCACCCAACTGGCAAGGGAAGTACAAACCTTTAGGCCTCATACCAAAGTTTTATTAAGGGTGAAGAGAACTCTTTCACAATGAAGTTTGGCCTCATGCAAGTATTGGATTTCAAAAGTCACCAAAACATAAACATAAATGCAGCGAAAATAGTAAACATAGAATTAGCTATGTTTTCTTACAGATCTTTAGAAAAGGACTTACATGGGGTAAACAATAAAAATTTAATTCAAGATTTTGTCATCTATATGATAAGAAGATACCTTAAGTTTATATGTAAAAATCTAAACAACAAAGCACCAAGAAATTATTTTCTTGAAAGATTCTTGATGACCACAAGCTATACATCTGTCCTACCTATAATGGTTATCCACATCTATAGCCATTGAAGCCTTCTTGAGGCTCGGTGGTTCTCTAGTGCTAGCTAGAAGAGTTATCAACCTTTAACCGAAAGATAACTTTAAATCCTAAATCAAACTAGAACCAATAAAAGAGAATGGAAGAAGCTTACGCCAAGCACAAAATCTCCTAGTAAGATGGCGCAAACTAGGATTTGTATTTAGGTTGGAATATTTTTGAAAAAAAAAAACTAAATTTTATCTCATAAAATATTGTCTCAAGATATTTAGCAGCCTTCTATCTTAAAATTAGGTTAAAAATTCTCTCCTAAGTCTTTAGGACATATATCTATATATACTAGCTGAATCGTACTCCTAATTGGATTTAGAATGTAATAATTTTGACATAGATAAAAATGCCTAAATAAGTTGAACTTATTCTCCTTGTTTTAGGTCAATTAAATGGTCAGCTATTCCTCCCCACTTTAGCCAAAATACCCACCAAAATTTAGCCAAAGGAAATGCCAAACAAGCTTGGGCTATATACAGTGCAATTCAAGGTATTTTAGGCCAAACTTGTGTTTTTTGAATTTAATCTAATTGATTCAAATGTTTTTATTCTAAATAAATAATATTTATTTAATAAATATAATTATCAAATAATTATAAAAAATAAATAAATAAATTGGAATCACAATTTAGCTAGTATATGCACTCCCTATGGATTTTATCATTATAAAATCCTCAATTTAGTTAAAACTATTTCTATCTCAGTTTTAATATTATTTAATATTAATTATCTAATAATTAATATTTCAATAATATTAGAAATGACAAAAATAATTATTGAGATAGGATATTTGATTGTAAATCAAATTCTGAATCTAGTTGAAATCCTATTTGTCAGAACATGGCCCAGATATGAATCTTGACTAACTTGACTTAAAATGCAAGTGTACTCTCATTCCTATGTACATCTATGTAAGGTTATTTTTTATCTTTATAGGACCTATCATTATTATTTTTATTATTTTATTTTTGGGGATAAAGTCGTCGAAATGAATCACTCACTCAACTTAACCCTAAATAGTCATTACAAAATGACTATTTATTTTTCTGAGAGTCGTCACCAATCTAATTTTTGGCTAGGTGAGATTGATCATTTACTGGTGTTTGTATTTTGAGGGTTACGAAACCCTTAAAATCAAACTTTGAAGTCTGTGATAATACTAAAGATCATTTAAAAGGGTTCAGGAGTCGGTTGTAATCATGCGTAGGGATCAATCCCTCTTATGATGCTTGGTAATCGATGCCTTATTAATCATTTATTAACTAAAATTTTCATTTTTAATTCAGTTTCAATATCTAGTATTTAATTAAAATTCCCATATATATAAATTTTATGAAACATATTTATTATTCCATATGAGAAAATTGAGTTTTTAATATTTTTGAAAATCAAAATGTCTTTTGCACCCTAGCAAAGAGCTAAAAAAATACAAAAGGTTTTGTCACTATATCTTACGTACCCCATAGGAGTACCGGAGGAATACAAAAGTTTTTCAGAGATCAAAATATCTTTCGCACCCCACTGGAGGGCTGAAAGAATACAAAAGGTTTTCAAAATTCAAAAATTCCCAATTTCTTTTGTTCAAAATGATATCTTGTTATTAAAATAATTCACGAAACCCTTTTATAGGCTAAGAGACATTCCACATATTACTTTAATTTGAAGACATTGTATTAATTTTTCTAAAAATTCCAATTTTATAATAAAACTTATGCTAAGTGTCCCTAATGTACACCTTCAACATAGAAGTATCTAGGTGACCTTAAAGAACTTGGTTCCAAAGTAAATTATTGAAATAAGCCTTAGGTATACCTCAACATGTATCTCAGTAACTTAAAGGATTCAATGACATCATAAAAGAATGAACTTATTCTCACTGTGCACTTTTGACATTAAAGTATCCTGATGATTGCATAGGACTTGGTTCTAATATAAATTACTAAAATGTTCCTAAGATCTACCTTCAACATTAAAATATCCTAGTAACCCAAAAAAACTTGATAACTTCATAGATGAACCTATCCTTATTATGCACCTTTAACATAGAAGTATTTTGTTGATCAAAAAGGACTTGGTTCTAATATAAATTACTAAAATACCCTTAAGGTATACCTTTGATATAGAAGTATCCCTTTAACCTTAAAGGACTCGATAATGATGTGGAATGACAATTTTACCCTAAATAGGTAACTTGAAAAACAAATATGACCTAAAATGCAAAAATTATTAAGACGTCGCTATATTTATTAAAATTACATTTTAGCCCCCAAATGGCTAAAATGCTAGAAATATTCCTAAATGCCAAAAATACACTAGATAGGTTACTAGGTATAAGCAATGACCATTTGACCTTAAAATGCAATGCTTTACTAAATGGTCCCTAAACTTTTCCAACTTTACAATATAACCCATACATGACATAAAACACAAAATCGAACATCCAATGCATCCAAATCAACATGAAATCATATCAAAGGTCACAAAAAGATTTGGCCAAGCCCCGTTGGCCTTGGAACAATTTTTTAAACTTTTTAAAATTACAAAAAAGCCCCTAAAAGTTTAAAAATGTATAAAATACATTTAAACATGTTAAAAATGTGTGAAAAACATCCCCAAGGGTGCATGATGCATTCAGCCAAGCATGATAGGCCTTAAAACAATTTTTTTCATTTTCACAAATTAGTCCCTAAAATTTCCATATTTACAAAATAGCTGAGAAATATCAAAAAAAATTCACAAACAAGTCCATGTGTGGTTCTACCAAACTTGCAAAATACCTTTCCAAGCATATTATCAAATTCAACCATGACCAATAACATCAAAAAATAAATTTTTTCTTCATTTAATTTCATAACTATGTATCTTAAATTTTATCCAACTTTAATGTGCTTGAAATCATTAAACATAATGAATATGTCAACATATTTTATCATGAATCAACATGAAAACACCAAGTAAAATAGCACGAAATTATATACGCAACATCAAAGGATTATTTTCACAACAAATATATATTTTAATAATGAAAATCAAGCTATTATTAGAAAAAAAACAAATCAGACAACAAAATCAAGAAACTTTAATCATAGCTTTCATACCTAGCCTTCCAATATAGATCAAGATCCATGAGCTTAAGTATTCATAAAGGTCACTAAAAGGATGAAACATGCATGAAATCAACCAAAAAAAAATTCCAAGTGAAAAAACCTAAAAAGCTTAAAAAACTTGAAAAATTAAAGTATTTTTTCTTTGTGGTTTTTGCTTATGGAAGCTTTCCTCCTCAAATGAATATCCTCTTGGCTTATTTATAAGAGGGGCTAAATCCCTCTTGGCTGAAAGTTTCTTTTTTTTTCTTTATTTTATGATTTTTTTACTTTTGTTTTTAGATTTTTGCTTTTTTGATAAAGTTTAATTAATTAACTTTTGTCATTTTGTCAAGCTCATCATGCATGAGCTATAAAGAAAATTCTAGAATCCTTGACGATAAAGATAAGATAAGGAAAAAAAACCTAAATTATATTAAAACAAATTATGAGGACTAAATTGTAAAAAATTAAAAATTATGTGTTCAAAAACTAAAATTTGACCAAAAAAATTGAATTAAAAAGTTAATCAAATAAGTTTATTAGACTTGTTATAAAACAAAAATGGGCTTATATGGCTTAATGGAAAGTTAACGGGCTTATTAGACCCATTAGGAAAGTTAAAAGGTTATGGCCCATAAAATGGAAAAAATACATTTTGGCCAATTAAAAAAATAATATGTAACAATTCCAAAATAAATTTTTGAGAAATTTTACGTGAAAGAAAACATAATTAAAAATTTCAAACTCATAAAAATTTACAAGTAAAACCCTTTCAAAAGGAAATTATATTTAATAAAAATGAATCAAAATTTCAAAAAGCTACATCCAAGATGTTTTATTGAAATATGTGAAAATATTTAAACTTTAAACTTTGGAAAATTTTACAGAGAAAAAATTCATATTTTGGAGATGAGAAAATTTCAAAAATATGTTTAAATATTTCCAAAAATGAGTTGAATTCAACATATTATTCAAAATATTAATTTATAAAAATAATAAAGATGAAATATTGAAATTCGGTACAAATTTCATCTAGAAAATTGTCACGAGCAAACTACTCATGGCTTTGTGAAAAATCTAAAATGAAATACTAAAATTGACAATTTGGCACCTCGCAGTATAAAATGCCAATACGTATTTTTTCTTGAATATTTTGATTTTTTGGGATGATTATTAGCATAAATATTTCATGGATGTTGATAAAAATATACAACAGTTAATTCCTAAATTTTCATGAAAAAAATCTCAAAAATGAAAAATTCGACTATAACAACATATGTAGAAATGAATTTTAAATTTTAAAAGAATAAATTTAAAAACTAATTTTTTACCTTGATATTCATTTTTTTATTCGAGATTTATTCTCTATAACCCTCAAAATGGTGCTTTTTCTATCACGTGCACAAGTGATCATTTAGATATGCTCAAATAGGTCTTGAAAACACCTAATCTACCTAGAACTTGGATGACTACGTAATTATCAATCTTAGATATTTTAGGACTACTAAGGAAAAGGCTTGGACAAAATTAAGTGTTTATACTATTTCAACTAGAAATTGTATTTATACACCTTTTACACTTCATGTCTCAATCTAGATGTTATTTAAATAGGATAATATTATTATTATCAATGTCTTAAACAAAATCTAGATATCATAAACTTAATTTTGCCTTAATAATTGAACCTTTCAATGAAATCCTTCATTCAAATTACATTTTGTTTAATTAAGTCATACTCAATAAATCTCGAATTTAATCCAATAGATTTACCTTATTATGTGTTACCCATTAGGTTCTTAACATGTTGGCAATAAACATAAATAATCCCATTAACTATGTTCATAGATTAAGAGCAAGATCGAGCAACTTATCATGACCACCCAAATGTTGAAGAGTTAGTGTTACCTTATGGAAACCTTTCAGTGTAGTACGGTCCGTTCACCATATATCCCAAATTAAGGATGACCATGGTTCAGTTTCTGCCTAATCTAATCCTCTACCCATATTAATTCTTACAACTCATGATAAATGTTCATGGATCTATAAGGAACTATCCTTTATAAACCAGTTATGTTTTGGCTAGAGACTTTATCTTAATTGACTAGAGTTAAGAACAATCGTGAGATTTCTCCAATGTCACTTGTAGTAGTGAATTCTCTCTAGATCACTCATTCATCTACAATATGATTCATGCTATACCCAAAACCACCCTACCATCAGCAACCATCTATTGTGGACATGTTCATGATGGAATTAAAGCATAATACTCTTCATACAAGATAACCTACTATCACAAGTCTAAGGACTATTATACATAACTGGCACATGAGAACATATTCCATAGACACTTAAGTGACTTATACCAAATAGAGTTCTCATTTAGGCCATGTTTAATGAACTTGTCCACAAAACAAGGGCCTATATGCTATCCCAAGTATCTCATTTACTTTAACCTCTATGAGATCAAAGGGTTGTATACAGCCCATGCATGGAGGCTTAGCATAAACAAGTCTTTGCGCATTGTTAATTCCCCATATTGACAATATAATGATGAGGAACATTTTAGAAACATGACATTAATGCATAAGGATCTCATTAATGTAACTAATTTACAAACTTTACGAGGTCATTGTGCTGTAAGGGCTTCATCATTAGTGTTTGCATGAGTGTGAATGACGCCACTAACATGAAGGAAAAACTATGTTACTTTAACACAGTAACATGTATGTAGTTATTTGACCATGTGACTGATGTCCAAATCCAATGGTTCAAGGGCATACACTAATAAAAAGTTGAAAATAATATGTAAAATGGATTGGATTCAAAGTGGATAGGTTTTTATGTTTTGGGTAATTTTTTTATTTGTTATGAAATATTTATTTAAATGCCTATTGATGATATTCGTTTAATGTCTTTGATTTTTTGATATCATTGACTTGATTTTTAGTTTATATCATGCTCCTTTGATGTGTTAAAATAAGTTTTTTTAATTACCCCTAGGTTAAGTCCATGTTACCTTTAATAAATAGAAACTAACATGAATTTATTGTTCTCTATCAATCGGTTCTCCAATCTTAGGGAAAAATTAAGCTTTTCACGTTTGGGATGCATATAGGGTTAAAATTTTCCATAAAACTTGAATTTACTATTTTGCATAAATTCATGCAAAAAAAGGGGATTAAATCGAAATAATGACTAGTCAAAACTGAGGAGATTGAAACCATGTTAAGACATAGCTAAAAGGTACTGGTTTTGGGCATCATAAGGATGTTGATACTTCTCCATACTAACCAACTCTCAAGCCTAACTGACAAATCTTTAGACCATGTAGAGCTTGGAATTAATTCTTTTTAGGCATTTGATCATGCATAGCCCAAATAACCAGTGTTGACTTTAACCATTGGCCATTTTGAAATGGCCATATAAGATCAAATATTATGAGCAATTCGTCCGATAGTCTTCTCTTTTATTAAAAAAGAAAAAAGACATATCTGCATCAAGAATTTTATTATTTCCCTCACATATTTACGTTGTGCACACCTCTCCCTCCATAAGGATTTTCCAAGGGGTATATTGCAATAACTTGATGACTTTGCCAAGGACTAATTTAGAAAGTTAGGCTTACAATTAGCCATATATTGATTGGTTCACGATTTCTTCGTTTTCGATCATTATTTAACTACAATACCCTTTCATTTTTGTCTATTAAAACTTTAACTTTTCTTGGTTTTTGTTTTGTGATTGTTAGGGACTATCTTTTTCCTGAATAAATATCAATTTGATATATATGGTAATATAAGGTGAAAAAAGGTTTAATTGTTTCTCTAACAGACATTATGCATTAACATTTGTATTGGATTCTCACCAAATGCCATGGCAGGATTGGTGTCGACTATTAAAAGGAAGTGAACTATCAACCTTCATGAGTAACCTTTTCTTTAGTATAGCATGAACTTTCGGGTGTAAATTACCTATGTCTCTCATGATTAACTCTCGAAATTTGCATAAAGAAATACATCCACCAGATCAAACCTATTCCACTAAGCTTACAATAGGCCTAGGATCAACATGCATCAGTTATCTTTATTGAATGGAAGAAAGTTTTGAATACTGACTTAAATTCAACTCAAACCTATATAATGAGCCCTATGAGCTAAACTCTATCAAAACATCCTAGAAAAACCCAAAAATAAAAACATTTAGGGCAATGGTTCTTACCTTTCGTCTTACGTACTGTAATTATGTAAATGATAGTGAATGAACATTGTCACCCTTATTTATCATTTCATATCTTAAAAGACATTTGATGTCTTGCTTCTTTATTAGGCATACCATTGTGCTACCCAATTGATAGCTAACCTTTGTCAATAAGTAGGTGGTGGTAAGTGAATGTTGCTACTTACAAAGCTCCATATTGCCCTAAAAAGAGTCATATCCAACCTAAATAAGCTGTTATGCTATCTGAACAAAGGTTTAATGCATATTTATCAAAGATGGTGATGAACGAACATCACTACCTAGTCGATTAATTTCATCCCCACGAGGTACCATATCACCTCATTAGGGCAATTTTGTACTCGAACATGTCATTATGCTATTCGTGTATACTTAGTTTATCATAATATATGCAACTATCATGTTTGGCCCTAGGCATAGTAACACCTATTGTTAGGGTAATTTTTGTGATTTATTTTCTTATCTATTCCTTTGTTCATTATTTTTTTATTATCATTGTCTTGCCATTGAATTATTGTTTCTTTTGATGTTGCATGCATTATTTAATCATAATCATCATTATGAGACAATTGGCTAAAGGTTTAGTGTTCAACAAGGGGTGTCCATCATAGAGCAATAATCCATTTTCATTCTTAAGTTTTTTGAAGAAGTCAAAGCATGGTCAAAGGGTCAACATCACAAAGATGAGGATGTCCTTAAGCCTAATTGTGCCTCAATGATACACGAGAAGGTCAAGATTGGGCACTATCAAAACGATTGGCAAGATTTGAAATGCATTTAGGCTAATTGGCATATTATCAAAAATGAGTTATTCAAGAAGAAATATAGGGACATAGTCTTCTTACTTCTAGTCCAATTGGATTTTGGTCTATTACAAGCAGTATTACAATTCTGAAATCTGACATTCTAATGTTTCACCTTTAATCGGGAAATATGGTTCCCATCATCGATGAATAAACTATATTGCTCAACATTGAAGTGACTAAGTCTAATAAGATATGTTGCAAAGTGTTGCAACCTTTACCTCTTAAGAAAGATTAGCACAGATCCTCAGGGCCACAGAGTCATGGATCAATAGCCACTTTAAGGGGAAAGGGAATAATAAATGCATTTCTTATGCTAGTAGAAGGGAAGCAATGAAGAGTATTACTGATGCAAGGAAAATTTAAGATATCTATGCTTTGGCAATATATGAACTAGTCATACTCTTGAAGGCCTTATGCTAGATGGAGGTAAAAGTTGTAAATATTTTCTTCCAATTGTACTGTAATATAATCCTCTAGCCACTATTATTATCGAAATCATTTGAGCCCCCAAGTTTTAGTAGGAAATAAGGATGGATCAATTCATCGGATAGGCCTTGATTTTTACATTTGGCTTGTCAACCATTTCTGCATTGAAAAGAAAAAAATGTTGCATAATTTCTTGCATAACTTTAGCCCTCTCTCCAAAGTCCTTGAGAAGGAGTGGCCCCAAGACAAGTCTGAAGAGCAATAGGTCAGGAAGTTTTAGACTCTTAAAGGAAAAAAGGTTGTATCAAAGGCCCTATGTATTTTCTCTTAATCAATCATATACAGATGCAAAAATCATAGTTGCATGCCATTTATGAATTGTATGGGAGCATTAGCTATGCACCTTTTTTAGTTTATGATAGTTTTAATGCCGATAATTCATTTTTTTTGTTCAAGACCTCGAGCATTTGGCTTTGACTATGGTGAAGCTAAATACAAGTTAAAAGTCTAGTTAGCCTTCTAGGCTTGGAGGCAAGTCCACTACATAAGGACGTACTAAAGAGGAAGCAACATGACTCTCAAGTACGCTGTATGGAGGATTCACTATATCAATGACACCTTACTGCTATCTAATGTTGGGATAACTCAAATCCTGATTGGCAAGTCTTTTTTGAGATTAAACTACTGAAGTAGGAATTTGAACAAAAAAAGGC
>JAQSVH010005148.1:0-12328 GCA_029448705.1 Adansonia digitata | reverse complement strand
TTAAACACAAGCTAATTGAGCTTAAGTTTTAGTTATATCAAAACCAAGATTAATTCAAAGCTAATATAGCTAACACTGTGTTTAAAGATAAACACATACACCGAGAATTAGGTAATCTACATGATCATATTAATGAGTTTAACCAACTAAGTTTGTCAATTGTTGAATATATGAAGGGAGATACGTGATTAAAAGTGAGCAATTGCTTTACTAGCTTCACTATTACAATCTTACATATCATTAGTGAGATTGCTGTTGGTTGGCAAAAATACCATCAAGATAGATTATGTAACCACTGTTTTGCAAGTGGATCAAAAAATGCACAAAAAGGATCATGCCAATGAAAGTGGAAGCATACTAGTTGTGGAAAGATATCAAAGAGAAAGGAACACTTCCTACTATAGAGTGGACAAGAAGAAAAGTTTTGAGGGAGAGACTGTGGTGATATGTGCTACTATTGTAAGAAAATGGGCACATTCCGTCTCAATGTTCGTAGATGTGAGAAGACTCTACTCTAAAGCTAATAAAAGTGAATGTGAATGAATAATCTACTGTAGTTAAAATTGATGATCATGCTGATATACTTTGTGTAAAAAGTAATGATTTTGTTTAAAGTCATTCTAAAAGAGTTTTAGATTCTGCCACCGATATATATGTGTTTAAAATCAAGCTATATTTACTACTTTACAAAAAAAAAATGGACATTTTAACTATATCAATGTGAGGAAGAAATTAAAGTTGAAACTTGAAAGCATTGGAAGAGTTAGCCTAAATCTCCATAATGATAAAATCCAAGATGTTCCCAATATAGCCTATTGCTAATGTCAATATTCTTTCATTGGGAGAGATGACATTGCATGGGTACAAGTACATAGGAACTGGGAAGTTATGCAAAGTGTACAAAAGAAATCGTTTGGTTATACAAGCTAGAAAAGATGAGAAGAATATTTGTTATTTGGAAGACCATTCCTTGAGAAAAATGCTTGAAGAAACAATGTAGAAAAGAAAAAGATTAAGAAGAAAGTTTAGTTTTCAAATGAGATTAAGGTAATTAAGGATTTTGACTTAAATGAGGATTTGTTAGGTATACTGAATCCAAATTTCACATCAAGTAAATACATTCGGCCAAGGGGAGGCTCAACTATTAATAAGAGCTTTACTTTGTGAGTGAAAGCATATACACTAGAAAGAGGTTGTATTATGGTTCCTTGAGTGGTTAGTTATAATATTTATGAAAAGGGTTTACGGCATTACCCATGTAAAAGTTATAAGTTCTATTACTTTTTTATGGATTATTATTCAATACACTGCTAGCAGAGTGTAAAAACTTAAAATGTAGGGTTAGTGTGATGACTTACATGTCCCGTTTAATATTTTATTATTCTTTAAGTTGTACTATATTTTTTTATGAGTTATTAGTCGATACACTATTAGTAGAGAAGAAAAACTTCACATGTAAGGTTAGTGTGATGACACGCATATCTTATTTAATATTTTATTATTCATTTAAATATATCTTAAAGGACATGCATCATTTTTCTAACTCTACTTGTAAAATTTTTATGCTATATTAGCAATGTATCAAATAACTATCTTTTTTTTATAAGTGGAGATTTCTTTATTCCTTCAAGGGTAACAAATGTAGGCTAAAAAAGTTGAACTATGTTAAATTTTATGTTCTTTTATTTTTTTTTCTTTTTAAGTGCTAGTTATGGGTTACTAAACTATTTCTAACACCTTTGGAAGCAAAGGCTATGAAACTTTTTTTTTTTTTTTACCATTTTAACTCTTTATTAATTAAAATACATTTTTTTTTCATACCTTAAAATTCAGATAAACAACATAGCCATAAGTAAGATAAGAAAACTCATTAATCTCCATGTGTGTGTAGTGAATTTATTACCTTAGCTTTTAATTATTCGTGCAGGCAATTTGAGTTATACAAATTTAGATAATTTTATATATCGTGTTATATTTAGAGGAGTTAATGGGTTGGGTTATTCGCTCAATTTGATAGTTTGCTTAATATTTAAGAAGGTTTGGGTAAACATGTTAAGCCTAAAAAGTAGGCTTTGGCAAAACAATTAAGCCCATTTAAAAAATGAGCTAAGCCAAGACTTTCATTTTCAAGGCTTAAGCTTGGCCCGACGCGACTCATTTTATAATTATATAATATATATTAATTTCATATTTTTATATATTTGGTAATTTTAATCATATAAATAATACATATATAATATTATAGTATAAATATTAAAAAATATGTTAAAAATTATTTAAATTTTAAAACTTAATAAAAGAAAAATATTAAATTACTGAAGATTATGTTTTTTAAAAAATAATATGAAAGAATTTAAACGAACTTGGACTATCTATTTATAAATATAGGTGGGATTGAGCAAATTTCGAGGCTTAGATTTCAGGCCAGATTAGGTTTGGACTACATAAATGATCTTCATATCATATTTAAGCCCAACCTAAACTCGGCTCAGCCTTACTCATGAAACCTTTAATTGTATTCGTATTTTATTATTTTTATGGAATACTTATTTCTATAAATATATTGTATTTAAAATTATCTGATTTTACCCCAAAACTATTACAATAATGGAGGGGTGAGGTTGTTGGCAACTTAGCATAACATGAATGTACCTCAAACATAACATACTATCATTAAATTCAAATTTTAATTAACTACAAGATTTGAGATGTGCTTAGAAAGTAACTTGTTCCCTTGTCAGCAAACATTATTCCACATGCCAAGAATTTTCTCCTTCACAAAAAACTTGACCAAAGAAAGTTGAAATATAATGAATAAATTTACGTTTTATAAGTAGCAATTAATAACTTTTACATTTATACTCAAACTGAAAAGAAAGTATGTATACCGAGGTTGAAAATTCTTTGATTCCTGTTGGAGTTCTTTATTAGATTAAGCAATTAAACAATCAGACAAATACTTGATTTCAACTGTTTGTTGATCATCCCTTTCCAACACAAGGCACATTGCTGCTCTCTATTTCGCAGTCCTCGCCTAGTTTAAAATATGGTTTAAACAATCCCATCATAAGGGAAAATGAGATTATCAAATCTTTATTTTTTTATTAGGCATTTGAGAAATGATTTGTGATTATCTAGGTTGAAACGTAAACATAATGACTACGATAGCAGTCAAAATCAACATACCATACAACATAGCAGTAGTCCTGAACTACTTTTTTCAAATTTTCTTCTTGGACAATCAACTTACGTCTTGTTTTTGGTCAGAAACACCATTTCCAGCAAAGATATTTGGATGTCAGGATTTAAGGCATTCATATGCCACTTCTCCATTTTCTGAATAATTTATTTTAGCATTCAGATGCCTCTTCAAGGGCATTCGGATGTCGCGTCAGGTTTTGTTTCTTAATCACCATTCAATCCATCACTTCTCCAAAACAGTAAGTATTAATTTTATTCATATTTGTCTGTAATATCTTCGCTTGAAGGAGCAGTTGGTTGCAAACACACTCAAAAAAAATTATGCTTAAATAAACTTTTTATTTGGAGTTACCATGATGCGCTTATAGAACTTATCCTTGTTATTACTCATCATTTTATTTCTATAGTTTAGTTTGATAATGTTTGATTGGCATTATCATCCATATTCTATTCTTAAGATAATTTCATTATCTATTAGATTTTTTTTAAAAAAATTTTTATAGATCAAACAAAGCTCATATAAAATCTTCATGAATGTTAAAATAGTGGAATATGATATCAAAATATATATAAATAAATTGGTTTTTAAAAATATATCAATTTTAAATACAAATTCACATCCATAACAATTAAGACATGTTATATAACATTTGCGATAATTGAAATTGCTATACTGCGATTAAATTCGCAACCGTGATTTAGAAACTAGGACTCGCAATGAGCAGGAAAATTGAGTTAATGGCCTTAAACTTAAGAAACTATGTGTTGTCTCCCAAACCCAAGTTAAAAAAGGGGGCTAGTACTGTAGTGTGAAACCATAATTCGACAACTTAACAAGTATTTTTGAGAGCATTTAAACTACCCCAGTGGCCGAAATCGAAGGTAATGGGAATTTGAGGAATTCACTAGGGGGTAGCTCTGGGGAAATGGAGTGGTACGTATAAAACGGATGCTGTCAAACCGCAAAAGGGATTACGAATATAGGATCTATTCTGAGAAGGAGAGTAATAGTCCCAGGAAGATATTAGAGTCATTTAATTGTTTGATTTTATGTTGAGCATTCCAACAATAGAGATAGTTAGGGTTTGTTAGCTATAAGCTTGGGATACTATGTCTCATATTCTCGTCCCTTAATCAAGGGATATAATTTCAAGACATTATTTCTTTCATTCTCGACCTTTAATCAAGGGATATGATTTGTATTAATTTCTTGATTGTCTTCCTTTATTTTATTCAATATAATGTACTCAATTATTTTTCAAATTTTATTAGGATGGATCAACTTGATTCTAAGTCAAACATCCTCAAGAATGGGTAGGTAAAAGATTGAAAAACCCGTGATAAATATGATAGAATGTTACGCTTATACACCTTAAAAAAATTAATTAGATTGCATTAATATCATGTCAAATAAAAAATTCTTAAGAGTAAATAAATTGATGTATTACACATTCTACCAAATATATCTTTTGAGGAAAAATAATCATCTTATAACAAGCGGTGAAGGGAAAGGAACCATTTTCATATGAGGATAGAAAGAAACAAGATATTCCCATCGTTGTTCTCCATTGATACTCTAGCTCCTTAGTTTCCAATTCTACTCTAAATAGAAAATAATGGAAGTGAACTCCCGCATCTTATTCATCATTCACATACCCCTTGCTTCCTTTCTGGTCTACTTATAAAGTTAAATTCCCCTTTCCTGACTTAACCTCCCCATCTCATCAGCTTCTTTCTCGAGTATTTAGTCATGTGTAATAGCACTCAGAAATTGATGTAACTATTATTATTTTAAAATTTTGATTATTTTTGTTATCAATATTTATCGCAATTAAAGTGCAAACGATAAGCAATTAAATTTACTATTGTAAATTACTTGCACATAGATTCAATTTACAATTTGTAAATAATATTTTTTATAAATAAAAAGTTGTAATGTTGTAACTATTTTAACACTAAGTGGTGGAAAACAAAAAAAATCTCGACCACGATGACTTGCAATAACTGCGGGAGTTTATATTATGTCTGCAACTGTGATAGACTTAATATAATCAAAATCGTATATGTAATCATAATTTAAATCCATGATTTGAATTGTGGATAATATTTTCAACAAATGTAACTATAATGACAAAGAACCATGGATTAAAAAACCAAATCAGACCAGCCGATTGAATAGAAACCGGTCAGGGATCTTATCCGGTGCATATATTAGAACCAGCCTCTCATTGAATGGGTAAGAAATTGGTACAAAACCGGATTAAACAGGTAAAAAACTAATTATATATATTTTTAATTTTTTTAAATTTAATGTTTGAATATTAAAAAAAAGAACCTATCAAACCGGCCGTTTCAACTAGTTGAACCGAAAATCTAAAGTTAAACTGGTTTGACCTCCGATTTAACTTTTTAACCTTAGAAAAAAACTAAATAAAACCTTTTCTGATATTTTGTTATTCACATATTCTTCATTTCATTCCAAACCCTAAAAGTGATGTTAATTGCAGAGGTAACTTTTAAGTGGAGTTTAATTTTCATGTAAAAAACATTGAATTTTTTTTCCAATAAAGTCATGCTATATATAAGAAATATTAACTCAATATTAAAAAGGAACAAATTATTAAGTCAATTGAACCTGCAATGAAGACATGTCGGTCTATCAAGGACTCTACTCCACCTAAATACTATACAAATTATCATTACACTTTTCAGTTTAAATTGCTTCACAAAAACATAATTATTGTCTTTACTTCCAATTTGACTCATATAAGCTTGCTCCAATGCAATTGAAAAAAAAATCATAAGATAAAGAACTGAAAAGAAAAAAAAAAAAGAACTCTTGGCATTCTCACCAGAGGAGTTCATGGCTGAATCCCGACCTAATTTTTTTTATATATCTTTTATTTAATCTGAATCATATTTAATTCGTTTAACTAAAAAGTTTATATTATTGTTCATGAATTAAAAAATACTTTTATTATTAATATTTTTATTTTTTATAATTGAATTTAAATAAATATATTTATCATTTGATAGAAATTTAGATCAAACAAAATTAACCTAAATTACAAAAATTTATGTCCAAAGCATAGTCTAAATGAGTTGAACGAGTAGCTTGATTTATGTTCAGGCGCAAATCTCACCTACGAAATAGCATACATTCCCAATGCTTTCCTGTCTCTCACAGAAAATGCAAATTCATAATATAAACATAGAAAGAACCCACAATAAGTGATTTAAAACATGGAAAGATTGATAAGTAATTCAAATAACAACTGCATAATGATATATTAATTTATTTAAAATTTATTTTAATAATTAATATTTATTATAATTGATTGCTATAATTTTAGGGGTTGAAAATCTCATCGCCACACTTGCAACGCCAAGCTTCAGGGTAGTGTTCAAGTGGCATGCTAGACCCTGGGTCAATCGGGACGAGAACCGGTTAACAAGAAGTGCAGTCTCCACACTTGGAAATACAAGTAGGTGGTGAAGACCAAGGACCAGCGAGTCGTCTCCGAGCCAAGAACCGTTCCATCACGCATGACCGCTTCCCTTCTCATTCCCCTTTCTCTCCTGGAACCCGCTGCCTGCACAAAGAAATAAAAAATCGAACTGAGTTGAGACCAAGTCAGTGGTAATATTATATATATACATATATGTATTTACGTATATTATCAAAAGTTAAAACGAAGAGGAAAAAAAGGATTTAAAGAAGTTTACCGAGTTGAGAAAGAGTGATGGCTGAAGCAGCAGAAGCAAATAAGAGAAAGGACAAGGCAATGACGGTGTAGTGGTATTGGCGTTGGCTGGATAATGCCATGACGCGGAGGAGGAGCTGGTGATGCCGCTGAGGACGGAGGAGATTGTTTTATTTAGAGAAAGCTAGGGGAGGGACCTGCCCGCTGAATGAATGTGATGGCTCAAATCGTGGTAGTTAGTAGCCATCGCAGGTTTACCATGGTATTTCAAATCATAGAAATATTGGATTTCCCATAACATAATATATGTTGGTAGTAGAAGTGAAATTAAGAAATCAAAATTAGATCTATTTTCTAAAAATTAATTTTTTATTTTTAAATATAATCTTATACTATTAGGGTTTAAAAATAAAAAATAAAAGCCATTCCAATTGTAGTTAGAAAAGTGAAGAAATTTTATTTCGGAGCCAATCAAGTAATATAAAATAAAAAAAAATGAGACATTAATTTTGAGTTATTAATTTAATTGTAACAAAAAATTGAAAGAATTAAAAGATTAAAGAAAATATAATAAAATTTATCAGATAATTATTTTTGTCTAAAGATTATAATTTCAACTTTATGTAATTATCTTTCTATTAATAAAAAGAAAATATTAGTATGATTAACAAGATTTTTTTTGATTGACCGTGAAGAAAAATTAATTGATTTTTTTGATTGATTGGACTTAATTTAAGAAAATAAATATTGTGTATAATAATTTTTAAGTAAATTAAAGAGAATCAAATTAATAATTATAAATTTTGAAACTGAAAATTTTAACAAATTAATCATATTAATATAATATAAATTTTACAAAGAGGTTGCTAAAATTAAAAATGTTGGGGTCAAACTAGAGTTTTTCTTTCTTCTTAATTAAGAAAGACTCTTCTTCATTGAATTTTCATGAATTTAGGGGGCTAAGTGTAAAACTTCAATTTGAATAGTAATTAATTTTATTTACTTCAGCTTTTAGTTTACAAATAAAAGAACATAAAACTTAGGGTTTCTTGAATGCAGCTATCTTTAGATAATCTTGAATAAATTTGAAATTCAAATTATGACATCTGTAACTTTTTTTTATATCTGTAAATTTTTTTTATATCTATAAATTTTAATTCTTTTTGTATTAAAAAATCATAATTATTATAATCAAATGAAATTTTATTTTTGATTAATTTTTAATTATTTTATTTTTATAATAAAAATTTCTACTTTTAATTAGAGTAAAAAATTAAAAAAATAAATTTTAAAAAGAACAAATATTAGAATGTTAAAAATGATAAACGGAACCTATATAAGATTTAATTTTAATCCATTCAATTAGGAACGTTGCCAAGTTTGATTTCAATTTGATATTTAAAATATAAAATCTTATGTATTAATCACAATTTTTATTGAATTTGGAATTAAATCATTATCACACTAATTATGAAACAAAATCAAAGCCCTCCCTCTCTCACATATATTCAACCACAGGTGCGTGCACAGCTTCCATCTAACTCAACACCCACGTTTTTGGAATATTTTACACTTATAGCCACTTTCCATTTTCTCCGTTACTTAAATTTAGCAATATTAGGTAGAATCTACATGCGATATACTCTTAATGTATAAAGTTACACTTTGACAATAAATAATAAAATATCATTTTAATAATGAATAAAAAATTTTTAAAAAATAATTATAAATAATCATATTTTTTTTACATATGACATTACATAATTTACTATTAGTGTATACAGTTATATACTAATAGTACATCAAATATTAAATTTATTAAATATGATTATATGAGTATGATACTAATAAATTAATTAAAACACGATACAGCATGACACATATTTTAAAATTTATATAATATAAATTATTAATATATTAAAATTTATATATATAAATATAAAATATTTTAAGTATGATTATGACATAATAAAATATACAAGTTTTTGTATATGCACTTAACTATTTGTTTCCTTTTGGTAAGTGCAGGAATTCAATCAATCGGCAAAATCCATCTCAAACTTCCAATTTTTTTAGCTTAAAAAGGATTTGTATTCAATTATTTTCCTTCTTTATTCTTATTTAACATAACATGTTATTTTCAAGTTTTATTTAAATTTAATCTTTTTTGGATGTTTTCTTTTTCAAAATCAATTTTGTAAATTTATAATTTTATTTTCAAAATATTTCTCATAAAAATAATCTAAATGTTAGCCGGTATTTTTTCTCTTTAATTAGAATGATGGATATTTATTTAAAAGTACAACTTTTGGCATTTTATTTATCAAAATTAATTTTTTTTATATTAATACTACTCATAAATTGTCAAATGGTCTCTCTTTTAATGTTAGAAACGAAGAACAAGACTAGGATTTTATTTGGATTACATCCCATCCAAGATTAATGGGATCCAAAGTATTTTTTTTTCTTTTTTCGGAACAAAAATCCCTAACTATAATTGTAGATGCATCATGCACTGTGGTTCTGGATGCACTTTTCTGTGCCGTTGAATTGCATTCAGTTCTTTGTTACGAAACATTTGCGTGACACTATTGAAATAATTAGTTATGATTTAGTGCTATTTGATCACTATTACAATAATAATTGTAACAGTTTAAATTCCTTACACGATTAAATCTGTCACTGAAAGTTATAATTTTGACACAAACGTATCTGCCACTACAATTTGTCATTAATAAAATACGCAAATTAGCGTTAAAATATTTTTTCCTTAGCAATAATGTAATTATTAAGACTTAGAAATTTGATGCTATGGCTATAAAATTATTTGTCACAATTAAATTTACTTTTTATTATAAAAATTTTGTCACTGTTAAACATTACAAATAAACGTAAACTATATGTTGTCACAATAACGAATTTAGTACCATGGCAATTAAAATCGTTGTTATTATAAAAATTATAATAACTAGAAATTAGTTTATCCCATTTGTATTGACAAATAAAGAAATTGATTTTATTGCTGTAATGTTGGTATTTCAACAAATTTTTTTATTGTAATATTAAAATATTTATTAGTAATATATTTCAAACTCATCACCAATGTTGACATATCAATAGATATTTACTAATCATACGATAACTTTGATACAATATTAAAAGAAAAGATAAAATTTAAATATTTATATACTAAACAAAAATCGTGTAGCAAAACATGAAACTTGAAGATTTAACCTTTTAATTTTGTATTAAGTATCAAACCATTAATATGAATACATATTTTTATTAGATTTATTACTTATTTAATATTAAAATATTTTTTAAATTTTAAATTGTTTTAATTAAATAGGTTCACCCAACCAATTGGATTAATAACGAGAAATCTTATTAGTTTGACTTTCAATCTGTTATTTTAACTTTAAATAAAAATTGATTTGCATAAACCATTGAATAAATAATTAGATAGGACTAGGCTGTCCAAAACGAGAAGTGGTGACTTGTCCGACCCAATGATTATATAAGAACCAAGTCATATTGAACAAGTCGAAATCCAGTTCAATCGATAAAATATTGGGTCAAATTGATAAAAAATTGATTATATATATTTTCAAAATTTATTTGATATTAATGAAATTTGAACATTTAACCTTTTAATTTTATATTAAATGCTACACCATGAAGACAAATGCTGTTTTTATTTATTTATTTTCATTTTGATTAATAGAAAAGGACGAGTCTCGTCTTGTTGCATAACCTTTTTTTTTTTCCTAGTTAAACACTCCAGATCCGTAGTTCTCCTTTTAACCCATATGGGGCCGATGTTTTACTAGGAATGTTTTTATTTTATAGGGAGAAAAAGTCAGGGGGAATCAATCGGCATTGATGCCCCCTATGTTCGGTAATGTTTCTTTTGGAAGAATAACGAAGGGTAGGGGTTTTACTAGCTCTGCTTCCATCATTTTAATTTGGTTTGACCAAGTTTTGGGTTGGTTTTATGCTAAGTGTGGCCATTGCAAAAACCTTCCTTCTGTAAGTATCTATCTCTATCTTTACTTAATAAAGTAGGCATGATTGCTTCGATACAAGTGGTGATCTACATTAGTCTAACTTTCTAAGCCTTTCATTTTGTCTTCGTAGTCCTATGACTGGGACGTTCGACAATAGATTAAAATCAAAATTAAATTATTGACAGTTGAAATTCTATAACCATGTGATTTTTATAGGTCATGTGAACTCATGCCGATGCCAAACCTTCTAGCGGTGGTTGAAATGCAATTTAATTGTATGAATTCAAGGGTTATTACTGACTTTTGCTTTTTTTTTTTTAACAAGAAATATTTTGAAGTATTACCTGCGAATGATAATAGCTTATCATTAATACGAATCATTCGTTGTGCCTAATCCAAATGCAATCTCAACTCGCAAATTTTGAATCTAGATTATTCGTGGATACTTAAACACATATTATCCGGACATGGCTTCAAGAAGGAAAACCAATGTTATGGTTAAGAACCAGTGACGTTAAAGTTATTTACGGTTCCCTTTGAATTAGAATATATATATTTTTTACCAGTTTTGGTTGACTTATTTTTCTTTCTCTTTTGTTTGTTCATTTTGTAGGAAACAAATGCAGATTGACTTTATTTCGGATGTTTGGATGTTTAGCTTGGTGTATATATTTTTATTCACTTATAGATTAGGGACTTGAATAGAATATAGTTTTTTTTTTTTTTTAAGTTTTTTCAATGGAATGTAAATGACATTAGAAATTGTATTTCGGATGGTATTTTTATATCTTAATGAATATACGTATGCTGTTTTATACTATTTTTTTCATTAATAATAATAGTGATTATAACTATTGCAAATCCCACCTTAAAGATTCTTTTAGTGATAATACTTAACGCTAAAGCTTAAATTGTTTTGTGACTTAATAAACTTAAGGGTCATTAATAAAAACTATATTAAATTTGTAATTTGTATGATTGATCAATAATCAAATATTTTTAATAATGACACGTTTGTCACAAGTAATTTTAATATCTGTGACGACATAGTTCTGACATTATTAAAATGGGTATTTGTGACAATTACTTTTAGTGATTAAATTTAATGTTGTGACGATTTTCACTCGCACTAAAAAGATAATTAAAAATAATACGATATAAAAAATAATATAAATACGATATAAAAAATAACAGAAACATAAAATATATACATAATGACAAAATAAATATATTTTGTCGAATCTAGTTTGATAAGATCAATAGTTTTATTAATTTTAATTGAGTTAATAAACTCAAAAAAGTGATTTATTAATATAAACATGGAAAGAACCGAAAATAAGTTATTTATAACATGGAACGAATGATAAGTAACAAGTGATTTATATTAATAGTTTTATTAATAAAACCATAGAAAGA
>JAQSVH010005137.1:0-12328 GCA_029448705.1 Adansonia digitata | reverse complement strand
ATGCATGGACATGGCATAAAATGCATGAGCAAGAGATATCAAACTAATGAGGATGAAATGAGGTATTTTGCACATAAATGGGGCATTAAGGTATCCAAATCTTAAACTACCACAACCAAATACCATAACAATGCATGATCATCCTAAGAGGGTGATGGAAACATGGAGAGCTCACTAAAATGATGAAGGTGTTAAAAAACAGAAAATATAAGTGATAGAATAAGAAGTTATACCAATAAAATTTGAATTGTCAGCCAAATAGTTGGAGCAGCAAAGATTACTTGAATTTCCTTCTTTACCTTGTTTTTAATAAGCAAGAAAAAGAGAGAAAAAATGAGGTTTTGGTTCTGGTATGGATGAGGGTGATTTTCAAAATGTGTAGAGGTTGAGAGTGAGTGTTTTAGGGCTATTTTTGGGTGGTGGGTGAAGAGCTGCGGGATTCTGGTTTCTTGGTGTGTGATTGTGTTTTGGAAGTGTAAATGAACTGGAATCTAACCTTCTTTAGCTGAAATAGAAGTGGTCCATTTATACCAACCTTTTGGAGCCAAATTGGAGATGTTTTTGGCCATTTCTTAAGAGGGACAAGGTGATGTTAGCATGGTGGTTGTAGGAGGCAGCTTGCTGCCAATGTGATGGGCATAGGGTGGTTGGTTTAAATGCTGAAATGATTTTCCAGCAAATAAGGTGGCTGATGGTGACATTGGTTAACAAGCTAGGAAGTAGGGTGATAATGTGATATTGACCTTTTTTTATCCAATTTAGAGTTCAAAAAAATGTTATGATTAATTCAAAAGTCTAAATTTGCAATCTGATGCGTGTTTTAATCTTTCTTTATGCAAAGAAACGAGTTAAAATCGAAATCAATAGTGGATGAATCAAAAATGCTCGAACTGTGAAAATGGCCTGCATGTATCGATACATTGCATAATGTGATACAACTGGTCCAAAAACCTTGTTGGTTTTTATACAATGAACATTGTATCGATACAATGATCATTGTATCGATACTATCAACCATTATATCGATACTATCAACCAATGTATCGATACATGTTGACATGTATCGATACATTTCTTTACAGAATACATGTTTTGTCTTGGCATGGCCTAGTATCAATACATAAGGTCCTGTATCAATACAGAGGCTCATGTATCGATACATTTACATGTTGTATCAATACATTTAAATGGGGACATTTCAAATTTTTGGCACATTGGAGCATTGTATCAATACATGAGAACCATGTATTGATACATTCAAGTAAAATTGGGAATTTTCTCATATCTTTTGTCCCCGGATGCCTTGGACTATGTCATTTAATGCCATATCTTGGCATTTACTTTTGATATGATCCTTAGGCCTTCTTGACCTCTTTAAAATACTTTTTCACCGATCGACGTTGTCTCCCGGTGATCATTACTCCCTCTCACGTCTGTGCTCCAGATTGCTTAAATTAGCCCAGACAAAATAAGGTGTCTACAAACATCTACCTACTAGAGGTTCAATTTGTTTGCAAAATATTTTTTTCATTTCACAAAAGGGGTTGTGTGAAAGTGAGTGAAAATACTTGAGAGTTTTGGGTAAATTCTTAAAGTAATTGAAAGGTTCTATCTAAGCCTTAAAAGATAGTTGTGTAAGGTTATATCTTGGCCTTAAAGGTAACAATTTCCTTAGTGATTATAGGAATCACCTTGATAGGAAAGTACCAAGAAGAGAGGATGTAGGTGCCGAATTAAAATACCGAACCTCTATACATCCATTGTTGGTTTTTTTTCCTTATCTTATTTTTATTTCTCGATTTATTTAAAATTTACAAGTTTTTATAGAATCAATTCACCCCCTTCTTGGTTCAATCTCTCCTTTCAAGCTAACAAACATGAATATGTAAAAAAAAAATCAAGTTATTATTAAGTAAAATCAAGCATAACTACCAAAATCAAAGAAAATGTATCGTGGCCATCATGCTTAATCTTTCAACATGAATCAAGATCCATGAGCTTAGCATGATTTTGGCTCACCATAAGAAGAAAATAAATGAATAAAAGCAAAACTTAAAGATTATAGAAAGTAATCTACCTGTGAAAGCTAGAAAACTTGAAGAATTTTTTTATTTTTTAGTGATTTTTTTTCTATTAAAAGCCCCTTCCCTCATGAAAACTATTTCCTTTATTTATAAAGGGGGAATGATCAAGTAAGCTTGGCTAAAATTAGCTTGGTTGGATCTTTTTTTGATTTTTTACTTTTTTTTATTGATTCTCAAAGGAAAATGAAATTTAGACAAGATAGCATTTAATTGATATGTAGCAATAGTGAAGTCATGATATATGGCTCAACATTTGATGATGACCAAGATATGATCAAGGAATTGGATAGTTAAAACTAAACTCATAAAATTTTACAAGAAAAATTCTTACGAAAGAAAATTAGCATTTTAAATAAAAATTTAAAAGCCATAAAATAAATTTAATTTTAAAAAATTGATTTAATATGAATTTTATAAAAATATTTGAAGAATTTTAAAAATTAAAAACTCAAAAAAATCCCACCGAAAAAATTTACGAAGTAGAAAACTTTATATCTTAGAAATGAAAAAAATCCCAAAAAATAGATTGGAAATTTTCAAAAAATGATTTTCTAGAAATATAATGAGAATATTTAAAGAATTTTGAAGGTCAAAACTTGAAAAAAAAAATTCTATCAAAAATTTTACAAATAAGGCAAAGCCTATATTTTGGAATGAGAAAATTTTAAAAATACATTGAAAGTTATATAAAATGGGTTAAATACAACATATTATCCAAAATATTAATTATTAAAAATGGAAAAAGTGAAACTTTGAAATCCAAAATAAATCTAACAAGGAAAAATTTCACGAGCATAATGCTTGCGATAGTCTGAAAAATTCAAAATTAATTAACAAAATTAACAATTTGAAATCTCATGGTAGAAAATGCCAACACATATTTTTTCTTGAATATTTCTTATTTTTCAAAGTGCATATCGGCATAAATACTATACGAGCATCAATAAAAATATATGAAGGCTAACTTCCCAAAATATTATAGAAAAATCTTAAAAATTTTTTAAAAATAAAAAATTTGACTGTAATATCATTTACAGAAATAGTGACAAGAAAATATTTAAAAACACAATTTTCTCTTCAATGTTTGTCCTTTATATCCAAGATTGTCCCTCAAAATGGCAATTTTCTATCACATGCATAGATGGCCATTTAGGGATGACTAAATTAGTCCTAAAAGTGTGAAGTCCACCTGGCAGAAGTTAACCTTTGTCAAGGTGACCACTAAGTTCGCAATTTCATATAAGTAAGACTATTGAAAAAAGAGGCCCAAATAAAATGAAGTATCTATAACTGCCCTTCTTTGATTGTTATTGAGAATTAAAAATAAGGTAAAGACCAAATAGATACAATTTCAATTGTAAAGTCTTCAAAAATAAAAAACAATACGCTAACTATATTCATTAGAAGGAAATACCCAAAGTTAAAACCTAGGTTAAGGTGGGAAAGTAGACTAAGGTAAAACCTAAGTCTAAAGGATCAACCAAGGCAAAACTATAGTTTGGTGGGTTGACCAAGGTGAAACCATAGCAGTCACCTATGGATGACAAGCATGAAACCTAAGTCTGAGGGATTAACAATGGTGAAACCATAGTCTAATGGGTTAACCAGAGCAAAATCATAGTAGTCAACTAAGGATGACCAAGGCAAAACTTAAGCCTAAGAGATTAACCAAGGTGAAACCATAGTATGATAGGTTGACCTGTGCGAAACCATAATAGTCAACTAAGGGTGACCAGGGCCAAACCTAAGTCAAATACGTTGACTAAGGTGAAACCATAATAGTCAACTAAGATAACCAAAGTGAAACCTAGGTCTAAAGGGTTGACAAAGGCATAACCAATATAGTCAATGAAGATGACCATGGTGGAACCTAAGTTTAAAGGGTTGACTAGGATGAAACCTAAGTCTAGAAGATATCTTCGGAAAATGACATGAATCCAATGAGTCTACTTCTATACTTGAAGTCAAAGGTATCTTTAGAAAATGTTATAACATTTTTTTCTCAATGAAGGAAAAACTTATGAGGTTTTCCAGACCTAAAAAGTCAAATTGGGTGATGCATTAATACATAAGGGCTGAAGAAAGAGAACATGATAAGGAATATATGGTCTTTAAACTTTCCTATCAATGGCCAAAATAAACTGATAAAAGTAAAAGTAGCCTAATGGTTGAAGAATCAAATCTTTGATCTTCCTTCCAAGAAATCATCTAATAGGACTTATTTTCCTGATCAGGGGTATGTTTGACTTATGAAAAGGGCACAAATTCAATGACCACCACAAATAGATTTGGATATGGCATCAAAGTCCTAAAAAATTATTTCAGTTACCAACACCAAAAACTTTAGATGTGACATCAAAGATTTTAGAAATGCTTCAACATTAAAGATTTGTTTTTAAAAAAAAAATTGAAATGTTTCAAATATCACCATCATAGCTTTGAAAACTCTTTTAAATGCATTTATTTGAAGACTTTAAAAACTCTTTTAAACATTTCGCATATCACCATAAAAGACTTTGAAAACTCTTTTAAATGCTTTGAGTATCACCATCGAAACTTTGTTTAAAAACTTTTGAATGCTTTAAACATCACCATTAAAGACTTGTTTTAGTGTAAATTATTTTTTCATGCTTTGATTATCACCATTGAAGATTTGTTCTGGTGTAAATTTTTTTTAAATGCTTTGAATATCACCATTGAAGACTTTGAAAACTCATGTGATTAATCAATCTTTAATGCAATAGCAATTACTTAAGTATGCAATGATTGCAAAAATTATCATACTGTTTGAAGAAATTAAAGGATGAAAATATGTGGATCGCTAATGTTGGAAATGATGCAAAGGCTCTTGGAATGATGCAAAGGCAATATCAATGAAAAGCTATATGTATAAGAAATTATACAAATGCCAATATCACCTAAATGATACTAACGATCATAAGATGATGATGCAAATATCAAGTATTGGATGAAGCATATGTTATGGATAATGCAGCAATTAAAACTCTATTTAATCTATCCATGCCTCGGGAAAGATCACTCATTTTTCAATCTTTTTGCAACATCTTGCTCCAATAATTTCAAAATCTTTATTTCAAAATTTCATTTCATTTTTTCTTTTCGAGGGGTTAAGTTTTATTTTGATTCAGTGTCCTGTAATAAACGAACCAATGTCTCTTTCCATGACACTTTTTCAAGTTTCTTTCAAATAATTATCTCATTGAAAAAGATGTATTTTGGTTAAAATTTCTGGGTCAAAGCATGTGATGTTCAAATCTTTTGAAGACTAATGATCTTTTGTTGAAAAAAATCTTTTTTCTCAAAATCGATTGAAAAGCTTAAAAAAACTTGGGTTGGCCTAAAAATTTCAAGGTGCATCAGATACATGCCCCATTTTCCTAGGTATGAATGGATCAGGTCATATAAAGTATGAAATTTTTTAAAAATTAGACAAATTTGATGCTCATTTAAGTCTTTTAACTATTAGCACTTCAATAAGTATCAAGATTGGCCGTGAAAGGTTTAAGAACAAGGTCATGTTGGAAATGTGGACTTAATTTTATGAAGGTCTCTTAGTTGACAACCTGAGGTATTTGAGGGTTTTCAGATGTCCTTAAATTTTTTTCAAACTGGTTTTTCTCCTTGCAAAATTTTGATAGTTCATATAGTTGATATTCGTGGTTCTTTAGCACTTCATTTTTTTTCCATATTTTTATTTCTTTTTCTTTGATTGCATCATAATGTTCTTAAAAAGTATTTACGATCTTTCTAAAAGAAAAAGTTTCTTAAGAAATCAGCCTCTGAGTTTAAATAATCATATTCGATCAAAATGGACTTTTCTAAGTATATAATGTAGGCCAAGTTTTAGGTTCAGAAAGAAAAGATGTAAAGGCCCAAATAAAATGGGTAATTATATCAAGGATCATTTCATTATGAGTTCATCCTTTCTACTTTTTAAAGCACTGCATTTCCTTGTTTTCTCATTTTTCCTTCCCTTTTCATTTTTTTCCTTTTCATTTTTTTCTTCTTTTTTTTCTTTTTTTTTTTTGTTTGAAGGAAAATGCAGATTTTAGGAAACTTAGCACATTTTGCACTTGCCTTTAAAACATTGAGAATTTGAATGTAAGAACTACCCCTTATATTTTTCCAATTTTCTTCACACCTTTCAATATGGAGAGTGATTTTCGATTAGGGTTACAAGAAGAAATACTATTTTTAGGCTCAAAAGGTAGCAAATGAAAGAATTTTCAATAGCTGTGAAAGGATAATGAATAAAGGCCATCTATCACTTCAAAAACAACCATTTAAATTGAAAGGTCATTCCTAAAGAAAAAAAAATCTTTGAAAATATCTTTAACATCTTAATCACATGATAACGCATCTGAATTTTCTTTTTCTTTCTTTTTTCTTTTTTTTTTACATTTTTTTCTTAAAAATTCATGAACACATTCCTTTTTTCTCTCTGGTTTCAGGGCATGTTCTATTTTGCATTCATTACCAACAAGAAATTAAGTAATGCAGAGATTCATGTTTGCAAGGAAAAATAATGTGTTTGATCTGCAATGATGGGAAGTGGGCTATATTTAAAATAGTTAGAAAAAAGCAAGCCTCAAAAAGGTTTCATTAAAGACATAAGGGTAATTTTGTTTAGTCATCGTACCTCAAAAATTAAAATAATAAGCAACTTCTACGGGATGGTCATGAAATTCATGTTTTGGCTATAGGATTTGGAAAAATCTTACTTCACATCTAATTGTCACAATTAGGTTCCTTAAAAGAACATTTCATTTGTGTGATTTTCAAAGAAACTCATGAATTTTTTGAAGTTTCATTCTATTGTTCTTTACCTAGGGAATCATGGTTTGGGATATTAGGTCTTTCAAATGATCATGGTTTATTTACAGAAAATGAATGCAAAGGCACAAGCTCATTTTCAACATTGATCATTAGTATTCCTGAGACTTTTCATCATCATGTTTTTTTAAAATATTCCATATTCAAAACATGCATGTTTCAAAAAATGATGTCAATTCAGAGACAATGGTTTATCCAACTCAAGTTCAACATTGATTATTAATACTCCTAAGATTTTTCGTCATCATATTTTAACTTTTTGAGAGATATTTTATATTATCAAAAACTCAATATTCAAAATATGCATTTTTTACAAAATAATGCCAATTCAAAGATGAAGGCTTATCAAAATGAAAGTTATAGTACTTACTATGGCATGTAACAATTTTGACAAACCCTATCTTTTGTTTGTATGCCCTTTAATGACACCTAACTTTCCTTTCTTCCAAGCTCTACTTCCCAACCTTTACAAGATCTTGGACTTCGTACTTTAGAGTGGGACAATTCTCTATTGAGTGGCCTAAATTACTAGAATGATAATAATAATACTGATTAACGTTATACCAATTTGGATATAAGGGTTTTAGAGGCTTAATTTGGATAGGTGTCAGTATGTGATTCTTGATGAGCTCAGGTAAAAGCTCAGTATAAGACATAAGGGTCTGCTCAACTCGATCCCTATTTTGCTTCTTACATATACTTTGATTCTTCTCTTGAGTACTTGGCTTATGAATAAATATGAAAGTTAGTGCAATTGTAAATATTGGTTGAGAAGAATCTTATAATGCACTGGATGCACTATTCATGATAGGATAATAGGGCTTGTAAGGGTGTGACCAATATTGACCAAGATCTGCATGTGGTTGATTCATCCGAAAGATAGTTAGGACTTTTTCTTCTTTTTCAATGGCTTTTCTTTTCTCTACTATAAGCACATCCTTAACTTGTATCTTTCCATTTTTTTAGCATTCTCAATCATTTCCCCATAGACCAATATGTGAACAAAATTCTTCATGGCACTTCCCATGAGTTAGTCAAAGAATGGATTTGGTAGTTTATTTAGAAATAAAAATACTATCACCTTTTCCAACAAAAGTGGTTGCCCTTGGGCCACTACGTCCCTTTATCGCTGGGCGTACTGTGTGAACGTTTTTGTTGATTTCTTCATATTCTACAGAGACAATAAGTCGAGCTCCCAATCCATCATATGCTTATGCTATTGAAGAAAAGCTTTAGCCAAGTCCTTGCAATGCTATATCTAGCTCTGATTTAAGCCATTGTACCATCTTAGAGCTGATCCTAACAAGCTTTCTTAGAGATAATGAATAAGAAGCTTGTCATTGTGTATATGTCTAGTCATTTTTCTAATAAAAAAATTTATATAGGCCTATGAAGTTGTGGTGTCATTGAACTTTTCAAAGTCTAGCACCTTGAACTTAATAGGAAGGACTAGATTTAGTACCAAGCTCAACTCTTCTACATCAACACTACAAAAGTCCTCGACTTCTAGTGCTTTAAGCCTCTTTCAAATAGCTGGTATTTTCCTTTATCATTCTCAAGCTCAACTCTTTTTTGGTTCTTAAGCCTGAGATTTCCTTGCTCTACAAGCCCATCTAAGTTTGTAACCATTGGGTTATCCAAATGAGGATCTAATCTTGAATGTTGAAGTGGTTGGTGTTCTGCCCTAGATGAATCGATAATAGTATTAAGGTTATTCCCTTGATTTCCTAGATTTACAGTGTCAAACTCTTTCTCTCTAGCCATTATTTCTTCCATCAACTCAGAGATTTGCAGTTGCACCTCCTCTTGCCGTTTCGTCAATCTTTCCTATGTTTCATACTAGTTTGTCTCCATGCTTTGTAGGCATGCTGAGAATTCATTTCCTATAGTTAAGTATGTTTGATTGTCCTAACACTCCTCATTTGAATGAAAAAAATTTTATTAGAGAATTATTAAATCCAATAAAACCTTTATTCTACCCCCTTACCTTTATGAAATGCATGTCATAAATGCATGTATGAATGCACATATAAGAATAAGCACAAGAGTGAAATTAATGTAACGTCAGAGTAAAATGCGTGAACAAATAAAGGATTTATCTTCAAAAAATACTACCTCAAAATAAAAGTAAGGCATTATGGTGCCTTAAGGAAAAATGACCAATCCTATTATGGGCAGCGTGATGTTCGTTCATCATTGCCTGTAATATGAAAAATGGAATAAAAAAAATGAAAAGTAAGTTAGCAAGATAAATAATAAAAGAATAAATATGAGAAAAATAAATGTTGCCCCAAATAGGTCTACTAGGGACTTACGATGCCTATTACAGCAAATGAACAGGCCTTGTCATTGGTGATGATGTAAAAATATCATCACCTGGCCTACGCATCTAGACCACATAATTAAGGTTGTATAATGGCTTGCAACGTAAAAAAAAATAATTGCATTACAAGTGATAATGTTCGTTTATAATCACTTGATATATGAATTAAAATACTGATGGTACCTTGTTAGGTGAAACAAAGATCTTATCATAAACGATGATGTATGATGATCATCACATGATTTACATGCTTATAACATAAAATAAAAAGATAAAGGTAAGAAGTCTTCCCCTATGTGTACATAAATTGGTATCCTCTAGAACCAAGTATGGCTCTAAATAGGTGAGGCTCTCACAGTTTTTCACAAGAAGTTCTAGTTGAACATCTAAATAGGTTCTTGAATTGCACCTTGTGTTCAGAAAGAACTAACGGGGTACCCCAGTCCTTATCGGGTTTATGTTAAAAAGGGTTTAATTTGAGTAGGAGTATATTTCATGCCCATAATGAGGCTAAGACCTGAGGTAGGCATAGGAATTTACAGCTGGTAGATTTTACGTTGGCCCAGAGATAGGCTAACACCTCAAAAGGTAGAGATACTTCACCTTCTCCTAAAATATTTAAGTAACCTAAGCCCCTTCCGTATGCCTAAAAGAGAATCTAATGCATGCATGTACATTGTGTGTAGGGGGAATGAACAAACCAATTACAACTCGACAAGTCCAAAAATAAAAACCCCTATCCTAGATACCCTACAAAATAAGGCTTCAAAGGAAACAAAAGGATTAGTGAAAAATATGAACAATATATATTACAATTTCCATATAAATAAAAAAAGAAAAAAAAGTTTTGAAAATACTAGGAGTTATAATTAAATACCAGTTAAGATGAAATTAATCAAAATTTAATTAAGACGTGATTAATTTTGGGTCTGACTCTCTAAACAGGGTCTTCAGCGAAGTCGCTAAGCTGTCACAACATGGCTTGGATATGAGTCCTAACTAAACCTAACGTAAATGGCCTTCATTCCTATATCTATTTGTATATCTCTATTTTATATTCTCCTAATTCTATAAGCTATGTCATTTTATATTTTCTCATCTTCGATAACTAGGTGGTCAAAAAAAATGCTCACTTGACTTAGCCCTAAATAGTCATTATAAATGACTATTTATTTAGAGTCGCCATCAATCTATTTGGGCTAAGTGAGATTGGTCACCTATCAAAGTTCATATTTGAGAATTATGAAACCCTAAAATACCAACTTCAAGGTCCGTGATTGTACCAGAGATCATCTAGAAGGGTTCAAGAGTTGCTTACAATCATAAATAAGTATCAACCCTCTCATGATGCCCAAAAATAGGTACTTTAGTAATTACATGTTGGCATGAATTTTAATTTTTACCCAGTGTCAACGTATGGCATTTAATTATAACTCTCGAGAGAGAATTTTATGAAACAAATTTAGTATTTTGTGCCAAGAAAATTTGGGTTTTTAAAATTTTTGAAAATCAAAATCTCTTACGTAACCCTCAGGAAGACCAATAGAACACGAAAGTTTTTATTATTCTTTTTTGTACCCCACCGGGAAACCAGAGGAACATAGAAAGTTTTAAAAAATCAAAATATCTTTCATGCTCTGTTGGAGGACCGAAAGAATAAGAAAGGTTTTATTTTTCCAAACTTTTTAAAAGTCTCGATTTTCACTTTGTAAAAGATATCTTATTATTAAAATAATATGTAAAACCCCTCTTACATTTTGGGAGAAATTTTATGTACTATTCTAACTTAGGGACATTGCCTTAATTTACTTAAAAAAAAATTGATTTTATTAAAAATATTTATAGAGCATCTGAAGACTTGGAAATAGCCTAAAATGATGAATCTATCCCTAATATGTACCTTTAACATGAAAGTATCCTAATAATCACATAGAACTTAATGCAAAACTAACAAAATGCCTTTGGGGTATACCTTTGACATGAAAGTATCCCAATAACCCTAAAGGACTCCAAGATGATCATAGGAGGGTGAATCGATCCTAAACACACACCTTTGGCATAAAAGCATCTTGATGACTACATCGGACTCGGTTTTAAGGAAATTACCAAAATGACTATAAGGTACATTTCCAACATAAAAACATCCAGTAACCCTAAAAGACACAAAAATGATCATGGGAAGATGAACCTATCCTAAACACACACCTTTGGCATAAAAGCATCTCGATGGATATGTCAAACTTGGTTCTAAAGAAATTACCAAAATACCCTCGAGTATACCTTCGACAAGAACGCATCGCATCACCCTAAAGGACAAAAAACGATCATGGGAGGATAAACCTATCCTAATACAAACATTTGGCATAAAAGCATTCCGGTGATTACATTGGACTTAGTTCTAAAGAAATTACCAAAATGCCTTTAGGGTATACATTCGATATGAAAGTATCCTAATAACCGTAAAAGATACAAAAATGATCATAGGAGGATGAACCTATCTTAAATACACACCTTTGGCATAAAAACATCTTGATGAATATGTCAAACCGGTTCAAAAGAAATTACTAAAATGCCCTTAGATTATACCTTTGACGTGAAGGTATCCCATAACCCTAAAAGACAAAAAAATGGAATTCTTACCCTAAATGGGTGATTTGGATATCAAAGATGACCTTAAAGTGTGAAAAATGCAATTAAGTACGTAAACTTCATGAAATGGCATTTCAAACCCCAACAAAAAACTAAAGGAATACAAAAAGTTTTAGTATTTTCTGTTAAGAATGCCCTATGGATGAAAAACATTTTGATATATTTCATTAATTTAAAATAATTTTTTATATATAAATTTGAGTTGTCATTACATCATTGCTATTCTGTCCTTATTTAGATTTACATGTTAAAGTAAATATAAACGAATATGGCTTCTTGACTACTTGTGTATATACCGTTAGAATGTTGCATATAGTGGACTTTACATGCAAGAAAACAACATTCTAAGGTAAGTAGTCTAAATCGATAGTCCATAGTCTATGGGGTTAATGTGAGCAATTAACTCATGTTAAGACTA
>JAQSVH010005126.1:0-12329 GCA_029448705.1 Adansonia digitata | reverse complement strand
GAGATAGGAAATTTGATTCTCAATCAAATCCCAAATCTAGGTGAAACCTTATTTAAACTAGAACTAATATTTATCCACCTTTACAATTTATGTCTTAATTTAGATAATATTTTAATAAGACAATCTTATTGTTATTGCCTTATCAAAATGTAAAATTCACAAATCTAATTTTGTCTTAAATAATTGAACTTATTCAATTAAGTCTTTCATTCAAATTACCTATCACTTAATTAAGTCATAGTTAATTAAATCCTAGATTTAATTCAACAAGTTTACTTTATTGTGAGTGACTAATTAGGTTCCCAACATGTTGGCAATAAACATAGATTATCTCTTTAATCACATTCATAGGTTAAGAAAAGGATTTAGCAACCCATCATGATCACTTAAATGTTAAAGAGTCTGTGACCTTATAAAAACCTTTTAGTAACCAACTTATTAGTGTAGTATAGTTCCTTCACCAAATATCCTAGATTAAGGATAAGCATGGTGCAGTGTCTACCCAAACCTCTAGCCATATTAGATCATGCAACTCATGGTTAATATTCATAAATCCATAAAGAACGATTCCTCACAATTCATTATGCTTTAGCCAGAGATTTTAATCCTATTAACTATAGTTAAGAACACTTAGGATATGTCTCCAATGTCACTTAAAATGGTGAATCCTTTTTTGATCAGACATTCATCTTTAGTATGTTTCATATCGTACCCAAAACCACCTTTATTTTGCCACCCATCCATTGTGGACCCATTCGTGATGATCTCTTAAATATGATACTCCACATACAAGATGTGTAATATCATAAGTCTAAGGACTAATATACATGATTGACACATGATAACATCTTTTGTAAGCATATAAGAAATAGAGTTCTCATTAGGCACGTTTAGTGAAATTGTTTCCACAAAACAAGCACCTATATACTATCCTTAAGTATCTCGTATATTTTAACTTCTATGAGATCAAAGAGTTGCATCATCCTATACATGGAAGCTTCCCATATGCTAGTCTTTATGCATTGTCAACACCTTATCTTGAAAATACAATGACTAGGAATATTTCTAGAAACATAGCTTTGATGCATAAAGATCTCAATCTAGTAACTAGTTTACTAACTTTGCAATAACATTATGTTTTAAGGGCTTCATTAAATTAGTGTTTGCTTGAGTGTCAATCACACCACTAACATAAAAGAAAACCTATGTCACCAAAGCTTTGTAACATGTTGTCGCAACGTGCCCCGGATACGAATCCAGACTAGCCCGACTTAAAATGGCGAATGTATCCATTATTTCTATATAAATATCTATATAATTATTTTCTTTTATTTGGGATCCATATCATTATTGTTATTATTATTCTTATTCTGTGTCTGGGAACTGAGTTGTCAAGATAAATCACTCACTCGACTTCTCTAAATAGTCATTATGGAATGACCATTTATTTTGGAGTCGCCACCAATCTTATTTTAGCCAGTGAGGTTGGACACCTATCAGAGTTTATATTTTCGAGGGTTACAAACCACATGAAAAAAAACTTTAAGGCCTGTGCTCATACTAAAGATTGCTTAAAAGGGTCTAAGAGTTAGTTACAATCACAAGTAAGGATTGACCTTCTTGTGATGCCTAGCAATTGGTACCTTTTAATCATGTGTTAACTTAAATTTTGATTTTTATTCAAATTTAACATTTGATATTTAATTATAATTCCTATAATATTTCATTAAGGAAATATATTATTTTGAGAAAGTAGGATTTTTATGTTTTTGGCAATCAAAATTTCTTCCATACTCTCTCGGAGAACCAAGAGAACATGAAGACTTTTAATCATTCTCTATCGTACCCCATTGGAGAACCTACAAAATATGAAAAGTTTTATTTTTACAAAAATTAAAAAATCTCAACTTTTATTTTGAAAAGGGTATCTCATTATTAAAATAATTTATAGAATCCCTTGCATATTCTGGTAGAAATCCTACATATTAATTTAATTAAGAGACATTGCTGTAATTATAAATATAATTTTATTATAAAAAATAGGGACTCTATGACCTAGAAATGACCTATATGTTGAACATATTCTTAATGTGTACTTTCAACGTGAAAGTATTCTAGTACTCATATAGGATATGGTTTTAATGCAAATTTATGAAAATACCTTAAAGTATTCCTTTAATGTAAAAGATCCTAGTAACCCGTAGAGGACTCAAAAATGCTTAAAAAAATGGTGAATCTATCCTAAATAAGCACTTTTGGCTTAAAAGCATCCTAATACGAATCTAAGACTAGACTCAAAAAAAATTATGAAATGCCCTTGTGGACACCTTATTTTGTTCGGGCTAATTTGTAGCAATCTGGAGCATGGATGTGAGAGAGGGCGATGATCATTGGACGACAGCGAAAAAGTATTTTGAAGAGGTTAAGGAGGCCTAGGGATCATATCAAAGGTAAATGCAAAGATGTGGCATCAAATGACATAGTTCAAGGTGTTCAGGGACAAAATATAAGAGAAAATTCATAATTTTAGTTAAATGTATCGATACATGGTTTTCATGTATCGATACAAGGCCCCAACAATCCAAAAATTTGAAATGTCCCTATTTGTATCGATACAACATGTAGATGTGTCGATACATGAGCCTCTGTATCGGTACAGGACCTCATGTATCGATACTAGGCCATGCCAAGACCAAAACATGCATTCTGCAAAGATATGTATCAATACATATCTATATGTATCGATACAATGATCATTGTATTGATACAATGTTCATTGTATCGATACCATCAAGGTTTTTGGACCAAATATATCGATATATTATGTAATGTATCGATACATGCCGGCCAGTTTCACGGTCCGAGCATTTTTGACTCATCCACCATTGATCCAAAACTTGATTTTAACTCATTTTTGTGCATCAAGGAAGATAAAAACCCATATCAAATTATAAATTTGGACTTTTGAATTAATCAAAACATTTTTTGAAGTCTAAATTGGATCAAAAAGGTCAATATCACATGATCACCCTACTTCCTAGTTTGTTAACCAAGATCACCATCAGCCACCTATTTACTGGAAAATCATTTTAGCATTTAAACCAGCCACCTTATGCCCATCACATTGGCAGCAAGTTGCTCTTTACAGCCACCATGCTGAAATCACTTTGTCCCCATTGAGAAATGGCTAAAAACACCTCTAATTTGGCTCCAAAATGCTGGTATAAATGGACTACTTCTATTTCAGCTGAAAAAGGTTAGATTCCAGCTCACTTTCAGCTTCGAAAACATATTCCCATATCAAGAAAACTAGAATCCTGAAACTCTTCACCCACCACCTAAAAATAACCCAAAACACTCATTTTCAACCTTTACACATTTTAAAAATTACCTTCATCCATACCAGAACCAAATCCTCATTGTTTCTTTCTTTTTCTTGCTTACAATAAGGAAAAGAGAGAAATTCCAGCCATCTCTATTGCTCTAACTATTTGACCAAAAATTAAAGTTTGCTAGTATAACTTCTTACTCCATCACTTGGATTTTCTGATTTCCAGCATCTTCATCATTTTAGTGAGCTCTCCATTTTTCCATCACCTTCTTAAGATTATCATGCATTATTATGGCTTTTGGTTGTGGTAGTTTAAGATTTAGATGCCTTAATGCCTCTTTGATGTGCCAAAATGCCTCATTTTATCCTCATTAGTTTGATATCTTTTGCTCATGCATTTTATGTCATATCCAAGCATATTATTATCCTTAATCCATGTATGAATCATTAGCCTAACACATTTCAAGCACAGTTACACATTAACTTGCATGAATCAATGCCATTTTCAGTATCCATAACATTTTCTTGTCATAATGCATAACACTTTCTTTGTCTAAACCATTGGTAAAGTTAGCATCCTATTCATGTTATGTGCCATGCTTTATATGTTTGTTGTCTTCCCCTTGTCAAAATGCATGTTTGATGGTTGTCAAAAACTAATTTTCAAAAACTCCCCAAGCCAAGCATGTTAACCTCAACCAATGAGGATTAGCATGGGACTTAGCATTTTTCTTAAAGCTAGCAAAATATCTTAGGAAAAATTAAGTTTTCCAGATCTGGAATCTTGGTTAAACAAGCTCAAATCTTCTAATTTTTCAACAAAAATGGCCTTGCACTTGTTCCTAAAATGTTTGTGCCTTGTTTTTGAGTCAAAACCTTGAATGGTATGATCAACGGGTTGTTTCATCATCCCAAACTACTCTAAGGCTGTGCAAATGAGTTCATGATGCTCATGCCACTCTTTACCTTCAGTCATAGATGTTCATACATCGATAACTCGAGTTTGGATCGTAGATAATAAAAAATGAGAGATATCCCCTGCTTTGCTTTATCCCCTGCTGGTAGTACAACTGTTGCAAATTGAAAAATCATTTTAAAATCTTAAATGATTTTCATGAATTTTTTGATATTTTTCTCTCAAATCATGTTGAATTATCTTTAAAACGATGTCTTGTTCATCCCCGGATCAGTCCGGATGAGAAAGTTATGATTTTTCAAGTCTAAACTGTCCATAACCTCTAGAATCCGAACATGTATTCTGGTTGGGCTGTTCAAGCCCACAAATGATTTTTCCAAATTTTTCAAACATTTTTCCTAAAAGATTGATGAAATCCCTTTTTCAGAAAGGTAACGCTTGCAATTGTTTGATACCAATGAGTCTGAGGCAAATTTTCAAATTTTGACACACTTTGTTCCTCATATGCTCTACCAGCAGCTCAATCAGTCCGAACTTGAAAATTTATGCCCCTAGAAAATGACTTTTTGGGATGTGGGGAATATTTTTAGGTTGACCCTCATCGAGCTAACTTTCTAACGGTATCTTGTCCACCCTCTAAAGCCTTCAAACCAATATAGAATAAATTCGAGAAACAGGATAGCGCGATGTTGTCCCCTTTTTCGGTTATGGTCAAAATTGAGTTGTCTTCCTAAATTTCATCTTGAAACATTCAAATGCCTCATATCACCCTGATCAGACTCGAGAACATGCTTTGACCTCCCATAGGCTTGTATCAAGGCACAAACACATTTAGCATCTTTACCATCATCATTCACAATAATTTCTTTTGTCAAAAGTTGTCTAGATGCTCACACATTTCCTAAATCATAAAGTTTTATCAACTTAAGTTTTCTAACTCAACTCTCTAAAGAGTGTCATATGTATCACGTTTGGGGATACTCTAACCCCGACCTTTCGAAGGGATATTCCAACTCTGTTTTTCAAAATTATCGAGATTGAAAAATATCTTCATTTATGAAAATGATTTGTCATCCACAGGGATACTCAACCCCACTTTTCAAAATTGTCAAGATTTAAAAATCCTCCTTTGTCAAAATTATTTAGTTTTACGAGGATACTCCAACCTCACCTTTTCAAAGGGATACTACAACCCTATCTTCCAACTACAATTAATTTTTTTCCTTCTCAGACTTCTATGAATATATCAAACAAACCATGTTTAATTAAGAGACCTAGATGCATCTCAAAAATTGTTGATTCAGTTATTCCTAGATAATCGATGCCAATAGCGAGATAAATTCCAATAGTCCACCCATTTTCTTTATCATTGCATTGAATGATCCATGTTATGTTATTTCATTTATTGCCTTACTAACATGATTTCTTTATGATGATTATTTATATTCACGTTTTCAAAATGTTTTAAATAAAATTAAAAGTAATGTTCTACATGGTTATCTCTCCAATGACCAAAGTGGAACATTCCATTTTCAAGGTAAAATCCAGAGGTCATTTTTATCGAAAATCTCTATATTCCCCAGATCTCCGGGGCGTTTATGAGATTAAATCTTTTTCATCAAAACCTGGATTATTTCTACAAGATTCATGCATTACAAGGGGTTATATGAAAATAATGACAAGTTAAGATCGAAAGAATGAAAACTGAGATAAGCTATAGCTAGTAAGGTATCGATTTTGGGCGTCACGAAGAGGTTTGTACTTCATCGCGCATAATCAACTCTCGAACCCAAACAGCGAATCTTTGCATTATGTAGACCACATGATCGATGTTTTGAGTTTTATAACTCAAAACATAGGTTTCAATAGGCATCCGATCATGTCTAGCCCAAAATGATCGGTGGCGACTCCAAGCATTGGCCATTTCGTGATGGTCATCTGAGACTAATAAGACGAGCGATTTGTCTTATGGTCCCCTTTACTGTATCACAAGTTGAGAATTCGTACATTCTCATTCTCTTCACATCGCAAAAGAAAAGTCTCGATCAAGAAGATATTTCCAAGTTAGCAAAATATTTTAAGTCGTACGTGCCCATAGATTCGCGAGGATCCACCTCGAGGTACGTTGCGACAGCTTGGCAACTCCACTGGGGATAGTATAAAGAGTTAGGCCAATAACTAGTCGTGTCTTGCTAGGTTCCCAGCTCTTTCGATCTTTGATCATTATTTGACTATGACCATTTTTTTTCATTTTGTCAACTAATCTTTTATTTGACATGATTATCAAGATTGTCTTATTTTTGAAAGATCATTAGTTTAATAGAATGGTAATATAGAAGTAAACAAAAGGTTTGATCATTTCCCCGTCACACACCACGCACTTGCATGTGCATTAGTACACGCCAAACTCCATGGTGTGGTTTTAACCTAATCATTAGGAGGAAGTGAGCTATCCACCTTCGTGAGTAACGCTCTGTATAGGCATGGCAATAACTTTCTGGATGTAAATTACCTATGTCTCTTATGAGTAACCCTCCATATTTGCATAAGGAAATACATCCAACGGATCAAACCCATTCCACCAAACCCGTGATAGGTCTAGGATCGGGGTCCCTCGACTGTCGTTACTGGATGAAGGAGCAATTCGAATGCCTATGTAGGCATCAACTGAAACCTCATATAGTGAGCCCTATGAGCTAAACCATGTCAAACCATACTGAAACGCTGCTAAAACACTTGGAGAATAAGGTCACTCAAGGAAACATTCCTAACTTTTACTCTTAATTACATAGGTGACAATAATATACAATTGTCACCCGCATCTATATTTTTATCGTTTATCAAGACATGCTGTTGTGCTGCCCAAATGATGACCAACCTTTGTATAAATAAATGATGGTGAACAATAACCATCATTTAGAATGTCTTATACTGCAAGCCGTTATGCTAACCGAGTCATGGCTTAACACGCATCCGCACTAGTGGTAATAAATGAATATTACCACTAGTCAATTAGTTTTCCATTAAAATAAGATATTGCATCACCTTATGAAGGGGCAGATTACATCTTAGCATGTTGATACGTTGCCCATTCCTCGTCTCACCACCTTGGTTGAGACATGTTATGAATATTTTTCTCTGATGTTCTTAAATTCTTTAATTTTTTACATTTGTCTCTTATATATCTCACTAACTCATTTCCCTTTGTTTGTGTTTTGGCACGTGCATCATCTCATGATAACTATCATGATTGTCATTGTTTTGAGACAATTGTTCTAGTTCAGTGTTTAGCAAGGGACCTTTTTTTTATGGCTCCATGAAAAATGTTATTGAGAAAGCTATTCTAGGATTCAATTGTCTCTATTGCATACGCAAATTTATTTTCACCTTTGTACACTTGCATCAATCATTCAGTATCTTAACTCATCATTGCATCATAACCACTCATCAATACATACTCTGAGGTCAATTAGGAAAATAGAACCCAACATCCTGCATCGCTACAACATACGATGCTGTAGACAAATCATGGAGAGTGATCATAAAGCACGTATTGAGTGACTTGAGCTAATGGTTAAGGAATCACAAGACCAAATGCTTCATCAACAATGCGAAATGCAAGCTCAAATCGCGAAACTTATGGAACTAATGACAGCCTCTATGAAAGAAAAAGAGCAAGCTAGCACTGCCAACACGAGGAATGATCCTCTCAACACTGAAAGTCCCCCTACCAATAATCCAGAATTTGCCCAAGAGGAAACTGGACAAGAACAATGGCCCGCTCCTACACCTCTCACTCAAGCTTTGCCAGTCATCTACCTAAATCCCGTTGCAGTAGGTTAATTCATTCCCGATACTCAAAGGGCAAATGCAGGAGTCTCATCAGTAGATCTGATAACCCTTGACCATGAAGAGCCAGAGAAAATAGAAGGTTAAAAGTCCACCAGGACTACGACAGAAGTGAACAAATTCCAACTACTAGAAAAATGCCTCCAAGCTATTAAGAGGAGTGACAAGTTCAGAGCTTTTGACGCTCAATCACTATCTTTAATGTCCCACCTTGTCATTCCCCTAAAGTTTAAAGTCCCAGAGTTTGAAAAGTTTAATGGAACCACTGATCTTTTTGTCCATGTCCGAATGTACTTGCGAAAGACGACTGAGTATTAGAAAGATGAAAAGTTCCTCATCCATTGCTGCCAGCATAGCCTCACTAGGGCAGCAGCTAATTAGTATATCAAGCTAGACAATGTCAAAATCCAATCATGGCTTGACTTGGCTAAGGCCTTTCTAAATCAATACCAGCATGTGTCAGATTGGGTGCTAAATTGACTTTCCTTGATGAATTTTGAGAAGAGATCCACTAAAAGTTTCAGGCAATACGCCCAAAGGTAGAGAGAAGAAGCTATCCTAGTCTAGCCTCCCCTTATAGAAAAATAGATGATAGTCACTTTAATTCACACTTTATGTGTTTCTTATTATGAAAAGCTTGTAGGAAATGCCACCAAAAAATTTGCAGACTTAGTTCTCTCCAGAGACATGATTAAGGAAGCCATCAAGAGTGATAAAATGTCTGTTTGAGAAATAGCTGGATCGGGTAAAAAGCTTATTACCAGTAAGAAGAAAGAAGAAGAGGCTAATGCAATAAATTATGTTGGCTTATCTCAGCCAAGACAATGTCAAGCACCTAACCCTCGTTACTCAAGAATGCTATTTTCTTACCCTGTCACAATATCCCTCCAGCCAATCTATGCTATAACTTATAACCTATCCCTTACAATCTCATCAAACCCACCGCAAAGTTACCCTCTATAAGTCCACCAAAATACCAATCGAACAACCAATAATGCACCTTGCAATCGAGGTGCAAATCAACCAAGATAATATTTTGATCCCATCCTTATGACCTATAAGGAGCTCTATCAAACCTTGCCCCAAAATCACTTAATGGCTCCAATTTGTGTCCTAGAAAAGAAGCCGCCATACCTGCCATGGTACAACCTTAATGCCTACTGTGAATACCATGCTGGGGCAACGGGGCATGACATTGAGAATTACATGTATTTCAAACGAAATGTGCAAAATTTAATCAACTCAAAAGTCTTGTAGTTTAGGTCAAACCAGGGACCAAATATTGCTGCCAATCCTTTACCAAACCATACTGAACTAGCTGCAAACATGATCGATACCAACATAGAATTGGTATCCTTCCATTAAGACCTGATTTTGATGATGGGGTCATGACGAAAGCCCCTGCACTTTTTTTATCCCTTTTATTTAATGTCAAGAAATAAAAACCTACTCGCCCTTGCTCAAAGGTAGGTAAGTGTCCTATGTAAGGGGCATCTTTACCAAACATTATCAATGAAATAACTTTTGCATATACCATTCCATATTACGTGCCTACATCATTTTTCAATCTTTTTGTCTTAATTACCCTTTTGCCTCATTCCTATCCGAATCCTCGAATTGTGTGTGTGTCTTTTTCAATGCCTATTTCTTCACCCTTTCAGGTGTCCTGACGATAGTGACATGGATGTGTCTGATGGGTATCTAAAGATCGATTTTGAATGATCAATTTGCACTAGCAAAGTTAATTCTAAAGATGGTTTCAAAAAAAGCTTTGTGCCACCAGACCTCTTATAGTTCAAGATCCAGCATCATAATTATATCCTTTATCACCTAAAGATGAATGGGGCAGTTAAGGCGGCCAATAAAAACATTAAAAGAATAGTTGAAAAATGGTCGAGACTTACAAAGACTGACATAAGATCCTTTGCACTTTATGCCTATCCAACCTCAGTTTGAACTTTCATAAGCGTTACCCCATTCTCCCTTATCTATAGGATGAAAACGGTATTGCCCATCAAAGTCAAGATCCCTTCTCTCAGAGTCTTGATGGAAACCAAACTTAAAGAAGCTGAATAGGTCAAGAACAGATACGACTAGCACAACCTCATTGAGGAAAAATTCATGAAAGCCATCTGCCATGGTTAAATACATCAAAAATGCATGATCCGAGCTCATAACAAAAAGATGCACCCGCGATAATTTCGCCCAGGCGAATTGGTATTGAAAAAGATCCTCCCAATTAATAAAGATGCATGGGGGAAATCGACCCCTAATTAGGAAAAACCATATGTCGTGAAGCAAGCCTTCTTCAGAGGGGCCTTAATCTTGTCAAAAATGGATGGCAATGCCTTACCCAACCCAGTCAACTCAGATTTCATCTAAAAATATTACACGTAGAGGGCAAAAACCTGAAAAGGCATCCTTAAAAAAAAAGCAAAACAAAAAAAAGCAAAACAAAAAAAACAAAATAAAAAAAATAAAAGAAAACAGAAAAGGGTCTAGATAAAAATCTGAAAAGGGCATGTGGCAACCCAACTACAATTGAAAACTTGTAAGGGCGACTTGAGAAGATCAATTTTGATAGGGCATGAACCGAGAATAACTACAGGATAATGCAAAGCAATCCTAGAGATCTTTTGAAGATCAGCTCATGCTAGGCATATTTATTGTTTAAGAAAGATTTTGAAAAACACCTAAAGAACATCCATGTCATGATTGTCAGAGCTATTTTTCACCCAAAAGATCATCTTTCTCACTACCATATCAATTGCTTGTCAAATAGTATATTGAGTCATTTCTCTTTGTTGTCATGAATAAATATTGCCTTGTTTTTTTTAACCTCTGTCGAATTCACATTGTACTTGTCATTTAACTAATAATGTTTGATAATCAACTAAAATACAAATTAGGACATCTTGATATTACATCGAAAGGAAAAGAAAAGCACAGAGAACTCTGCTTGTGCCCCAATCATCAAGATCTTGTACTTTTCGCGTCAAAACACCCGTTCAGCATGAACATACACCAAACCATTTCTTGCTTTCACAACCCAAATCTCAAGAAAAACCATTTTAGGGTAACCAAAAATCAATCCATGCATTCTATCAAAATCCTATCGAAAACAAAAACATCAACCTAATCAGTGGAATAGTCTCTAAATTGTTGATAAAGCCCTTTATTTGTCAGGAAAATGATTGAGCCTCCCAAATCGAGAAACGCAATAGTCCAAATTCTTGAGACTAAATTTTTGGTCAAATCCCTAGTGGAGCAAGGATAACCTACAATCCTTAGTAGGATTAGGAAAATTTTTGTCTATAGTCACATCAAAGACAAATCGCCATCCCTATGAGAGTCTGAATGACGTACAAGGAGAACTACAACTATCTCCCATATTATACTTCACATCATGCAATCATGATAGCATTCCACATCATGCATTCATATTACCATCATACATCATTTTTACAATATTATTTCAAGCCAGGTTTGCTGAACCTCCAAGGAATTCCTGGTAAGAACTTAAGCTTCATAAACCAAGTGTCATTCAGGTAAGGTCCTTCTCTTCTCACCATTTCATGTCAAGACCCTTTTAATTAAGCAACTACTATCAAAGTGCTAGTGTCAAGAAATTGTTGTCTAGAAACTATCATAAAAAACTTTTGTCGAGAACATTCATCAAAAGCTTTGTCAAGAATTTTGTCAAGAACTAGTGCCAAAACCCTTTTCAACAAGAAATTTTGTCGTGAACTTCTGTTAAGAAAAGCTTGTATTAGAAGTTTTATTGAAAACTTTATTGCCACCTTTTTAAAGCCCATAATTCAATGGCACCCTCTTTAAAAGTCCACTTGTCGGTGGCACCTCTTCGAAGCCCATAAGTCAGTGGCACCCCTTAAAGCCAAAAATTAGTGGCACCATTTTTAAAGCCCATAAGTCAGTGGCACCTTTTAAAGCCCATAAGTCAGTGGCACCTTTTAAAGCCCATAAGACAGTGGCACCTTCCCAAAAGCCCAAAAGACGTGGCCCCCTTTTCAAAGCCTACAAGTTAGTGGCACCCTTTTTCAAAGCCCACAAGTCAGTGGCACCCTTTTTCAAAGCCCACAAGTCAATGGCACCCTTTCCAAAAGCCCAAAAGTAAATGGCACCTCTTAAAAGCCCACAAGTAAGTGGCACTTTCCTAAAAGCCCATAAGTCATGGCACCCTTTTCAAAGCCCATAAGTCAGTTGCACCTTTTA
>JAQSVH010005115.1:0-12331 GCA_029448705.1 Adansonia digitata | reverse complement strand
CCATTAACTTTAATAAGCAAAGTAGCATTTTTCTCTAAATCTATGCCATTCTCTCTCTCTCTCTCTCTCTCTCTCTCTCTCTCTCTCTCTCTCTTATAATTTTGTCTGTTGTTACCTTAGTTGTGAGCCACTAAGCTCACCAATTTCTATCAATTTCACAACACGTTATAAGTATAATTGCTCCAAGGGTAATGAAATTGGTAAATCAATTATGTTTTATTTTTATTCAATTAATTTATATCTTCATGAAGATATAATAATTTACTTTGATGAAAAACATATATTACTTCAAGAGAAATAATAAAAGCAATGGTAATTTGATGTTTCCTTAAATATGAGTTGGCTTTAGGCTATCAAAATAGTTGTTTATCTAGCATGAAGTTAGTTTAAAAAAATATATTTTGGTGAAAAGGCACCATTAGAGCTTGGAAAATCCAAAAAAGGGTTGAAAACACAAATCTACAATACTGATAGAGGCTAAAGAAACCAAAAAGGTTGGGGGCAGCCATGGAAACTTTAGAATACTCAACTTGCACCAACCGGATCGAAACTTTCCAGCCTCTATGGTAGACAACTAATTATTGGACACTAAACGACTAATAATCAGATATTGCACAACTAATGATTAGGCCGATCCTGAAGACCCTTCTTGTCCATCACTAATCTTCTTCTTCCTTACGGGTGCCAAAAGCCACCAAAACAAGCCCCAAAACCCTATATGTCTCCCAAACTCGAAATAAGAACCTTGGGTTCCCAACGTCGGTGAAACAAGTTACTATAAGCATGGCCTATAGGCATCCAACATCGATTGCTACATAGCCTCACCACCTTGGAAAGCTGCTAGTTTATTGAAACATTAAAACCCAAAAAGCTTAAATCTTGGTTTTAACAAATCCCGAAGAATATTATCCCCACACTACCGGCTAGGCTTACGACTACGAAGTGACTTTCTTGCGAGGCTAAGTCTTCCTTCCCCACTGCTAGTTGCCATTAAAAATTCTTAAATCAAAGAAACCCTTAAAACTTAAAACCTTTGAACAAATTGTTTACAATGAATAGTGTCACTCTTTAGTCGGACAAAGCACTATCAAGGTGCGCCAACCGATTCATGACCCAAAACGACCTTGAAAACCACCAAAAATAGTATATTTGTAAAAAAAAAAAAAAAAAAAAAAAACCTAGGGCTTTAAGATAAGGGCTAGTTTACAACTTGCTTAAAAACTTTTTACACCCGTTTAGGATTATTTTCAAAATTACCCAAAAAGTGTAATTAGTTTTTGAAAATTACCGTAAAGCATAATTTTTTAATGCCTCGAAATTGTTATTGTCCAGAACTTCAAGTTTAAAGACTGAATTGAAATATTTAAAAACTTTAAGGGTCGAATACAAATAGTAATTTTTAAAAGTTAAAAGAATTTTTTTGAAATTCAAAGGAATCACTTTTGATATCTGAAGTTGTCAAATTTACTTATGAATGTCCACATTTGATTTATTACATGTATATTTACTTAATACTTGTTTATTTTTCTTGACACCAGAAGTTCTCTAATTTTTGAGTTTTTTAATGTGTAAAATATGGCCAATATTGAGAGATCTAATTCCACTTCCTTGATGTGAGTGGATCCAGCTACTTATCATGGTGCTTGGACATAGAGATTCACCTGAAAAGACTAGGATTGTTATAAGCCATCATTAGAGATGATCAAGCTAATGGCAAGGATAAGGCAAATGACTTAATTTTTTTTCGAAGCAACATATACATGAGATTCTAAAGACTTAGTATCAATCAATGTGAGACCCTATAGTTATATGGGTTATACTTAAAGAGCAGTATAATCATATAAAAACCTTGATCCTCCCTAAGGCCCAACATATGGTGGAAAAGCAAAAAGATATCTATGACTGTTATGGTGGAAAAGGGCATTAGTCACATGCGTGTCATGTGCCTAAACATGTTATGGACAAATACCAACCTATCAAAGGTGAGCACACTGAAAACTATGCTATTGAGACATTCACTTTTGAAGCTTTTTTTATTGCCGGCACTACTTCCTAAGTCTTAGACTTTATTGATGATCAAAGGGGAAGATCCAAGAAAATGGATTAACCCTTGGTAAGACCAAGAACTAAGGTACGTGACCCACTTGGTGGATGGATGAGGAGGTTTAAAGGGTTGTCTGCTTTATGTAAATCTAGCTAAGACTAGATTATTATGGATTTCTTCTTGTGTTTTAATAAATGTACCTTGAAAGATTAAAAAATTCCTAAAGATAATTCCTATTAAATAAAGCTAAAAATTTTATCTTATATTTAATTAGTTTATCCTCTATTATTATTATATTTATTTTTGTTTGATGCCTGAAGATGTCATTGCTGCAGATGAGAAAAATCAAGAAAAAGTACAAACTTGATCTTTTTATAATAAAACAATGCATACTATCTTCTACAATAAGGGTTTTTTTTCAAGTGTAACATTATGTAAGGTAAATGTTCATAGTATATCAGGTCCTGTTGACCTTATTGATAGCTCAAGTAGTGCCACACTTGTACTGTCGAATGGTACCATGCTATAAATTGAGGATGCATTGCTAAATGTAAAATCAAAAAGGAACTTACTTAACTTTAGAGATAGCCTTAGGAATGGATATCACATTGAGACTTTAGTTAAGGATAATAGAAGTAGTCTCTGCACAACTTCACACAAGATGGGCCAAAAGACCATCCATAAGAAGCTAAAAGCTTCAAATGCAAGCATTTATTGGGTTTAAATCCAAGCTTATGAATCCCACACCATTATGTCCTAGAGATTAGTGAATTCTAATGAGTTTGGACTATAGCATGATTGCCTAAGTCACCTAAGAGTTATAATGATGCATAGAATAATCTTTAAAACTAAAGGACTAAAGAACAAAAATGTGTTATTGTCTAAGGATTACACTTATAAGACATGCTCACAAGGTAAGCTCATCATTAAACCTTCATTTACAAAGGTGGATTTAGAATCACTAACTTTACTTCAGAGGATTCATAGTGATATTTGTGGGCTCATAGATTTGTAAGTGGACTAATTTGATATTTTTTGGTTCTAATAGACGCATCCTGCAAATGGTTTGATGTTTGCCTATTATCTACACACAGCATTGCCCTTGCATGTTTACTATAAATAATTAAGCTCTAGGCACATTTCTCTGATTATTTGATCAAAAGCATCAGGACAAACAATACAAGTGAATTCACTTCTAATAGCTTCGATGGGTACTGTGCATCACTAGGAATAGAGGTATAACACCCAGTCTCATATGTACTGCACAAAATGGATTAGCAGAATCTTTTATAAGAAGGTATCCATACCCCTATTGAGGATAAAACTTAATATTTCCATATAGGGCCATGCTGTCATGCATACAAAGACACTTATTAGATTGCATCCTATTGCTAGACTAGCACAGTCCCCTATGCATCTAATTCTAGGTTATAAACTAGATACTTCATACCTTCACACTTTTGGATGTGCAATACATATGCCTGTTACACCACTAAAGAGGAAAAATATTGATCCATAATTGCGTCTTGGGATTTAATTTAGGTTTGATTTACCAATAATAATTAGGTTTCTAAAGCCTAAAATAGGTGATATTTTTATCGCATCGTTCATAGATTATCATCTCGAAAAAATAGTGTTTCCATCAATCAAGATACGTAATGTTTCATTAGCCATAAAGCAAAAACCATATAGGGCATTTCTTAGTTTGAAAAGCACTTGTCTCATTTAGACCCAAGGATCTCTGAATGAGAAAACAAGATACAGAAAAACATACATCTATAAAAAAAAATTGCAAATTGATTTTCTAATACATTTAGTGATGCTATAAAGATCACAAAGTCGCATATCTTAACTGTGAATGCTCCAACTAGGATTGATGTCTTCAATACACTAGTGCAAATGGATCAAGATAGCACACGCCAGAAGTATGGATGCAATGTAGGATCAAAAGACATAATTCTTTAAAACAAGGGGGAAAATTTTGGGATTCGACTGAAAAGGCAATCCATGAAAAAATCACTAACCTAAAGAATACTAAATTTCCTATTATCTATTGTAACGAGGCTTAGGACTAGAATGAGATCATTAATGATATTATGTTTACATTCTCAGTAGCTCATGACATTATACATGATGATCATGAATAAGATCTATGATCGAGAGTCATTAAAGGTTAGATTGGCCTAAATAGGAAGAAGCAATCATGGTTGAATTGGCTTCTTTAGCTAAGTGTGAAGTTTTTGGCCTACTGCTCGAAAACTAACAATGTAAAGCCTATTAGATATAAATAGGTTTTTGTTTGTAGAAAAATAAAAAAAAAAATCTTAAGGTACAAGGCTCAATCATAGTTGAAAGATTCTCTCAGGGACCTCTGATTGATAATGATGAGATGTATTCACTAGTAATGGATATAATCACATTTCATTTCTTGATTACCTTAACAGTCTCAAAGAAACTTGATATGCTTTTTATGGACTTAATGATAGCTTATATTTATGATTCATTAGATTTCGATATTTAAATGAAGATTCTTGAGAGATTCAAAATGCCTAAAGCATCCACTCCCTGTTACTTATTCTCAATAAAGTTACAAAGTTCTTTGTATGGGCTAAAACAGTCCGATTGCATATGTTATCAATACTTAAACGAGTACCTTAATAGAGAAAGATACAAGAACAATATCGTTTGCCCATACATGTTCATTAAGAAATTAGATAACAAATTTGCTATGGTGGCAATTTATGTGCATGACATGAGTTTAATAAGGACTCCTTAAGAGTTTAATGAACCTTTTGATTACCTAAAGAGGGAGTTTAAAGTTAAGGATTTAGGAAAAACTAAATTATGTCTTGGTCTTAAGCTTAAGCGTAAGGAAAATGGAATAGTTATCCATTAGTTGGCTTACAACAAGTGACCGCTTAAAAGATTTGATATGGATAAATCTCATCCATTGAGCACACCTCATGGTCTCCCAAACCCAAAAAGCATTTGTTTTGGCTTAGGGAACCAAAGAACGAATTGCTTGGTTCTAAAGTACCATAACTTAATGTGATAGGGGCATTAATGTATTTCACACAATGTATCAGACCCTATATTTCCTTTGTGGTAAATCTTTTAGCTAGATTTAGTTCTAAGCCAACAAGTAGACATTAGTATAGGATTAAGCATATCTTCCACTATCTCCGTGGAACCATAAACCTAGGTTTATTCTATTTTAAAGAATCCATTAATTCATAATTAGTTGGATATACTAATGTAGGATGCAAGTCTAAGCAGCACAAAGTTTGGTTACAAAATAATTATTTATTTTATTATAATGATATTGCCATATCTTGCTAGTTTACTAAATAAATGGCAAAAGTGACATTCTTCAACCACTCAGATAGACAAGTTACAGATTCACCCATAATTATTTACAAGGACAATGCTACATGTAAATCGCTAGTTAAAGGTGGATATATTAAAGGAGATAAGACTAAGCACATTTCACCAAAGTTCTTCCATACACATGAACTTAAAAAACATTGACACATTGACATCAAATAGATTAGCTCTTCAATTAATCTTGCAGATCTATTTACCAAAAAATTACCAACGTCAACTTTTGAGAAACTTTAATAGGGCATTGGTATGAAGCAAGCACACAATGTGCATGGTTGATTTGTCCCTAAAGTGACAACCTAAAAGTATTGACCTTGACATGGTCAGTAGGTATAACTAGACGGAAGCATTATATAAGATGCACATTGTACTATTTTTCCCTTTTGATTGATTTTTATTCCACTGGGGTTGTTTGACTTCAGGCTTTAATGAAATAGCAAGAATAGGCCCAACTAGGAAATAATGATTTGTCCAAAAGATGAGTGTTATAGAATATTGGACTTACCAAAATGAAAGATTTCCTAATATTCTGATTACACTTACAGGATCATAATCTTCTAATATTCTGATTACAATTGCAATACTGTAATCTACATAATTTGATTCTGTATAATTAATATAGACCTAGCTTGATGCCTACATAAAGGCCATAGCATTCTTTTTGTAACGACACTAAATTGACTAACAAAGTTGCCTTTTCTCTATCTCTGTGCCATTGTCTCCTCCTGTTATAACTGGGTTTATTGTTGCTTTGCTTGCAAGCCACCAAGCTCACAAATTGCCACCAATTTCATAGTAACTAATAGGATTTTAAGTTTTATCTAAATAAAACTATTTGGATTTTTAACTAGACTTTTTCTAATTAAGGTAAACTTTTCAACTATATTGGGAACCAATAGGATTGTTAATTAAAGTTTTTCCAACCAATGGAGGTTGAATTGATTTTTAAACTTCATGATTACTAATTTTTGTGAAAACTAAATTATCCAACTTACATGGATTATGGAATAGAAACTTAGGAAGATTTTTATTTTTGGCCATGCATGAAAAACATGAGGAAAAGCAAAATTTTCTCTTATCCTAATTAGCAGTTAATTAATGGGCCAGGTAGTTTACTTGTAAGCAATCTTACATGGGAAAAAGATGAAAGGCCATAAAAAAGAATATTCATAGGGAAATTAGAGGAAAATTCAGCCAAGGTAGGTTTTAACCCCTTTGGCCAAATTTGGATGGATTGGTGATGGCTATTTTGGTAACTTTTCACAAGGAAAAAATTTAGAAAGGGAGAAAAAAGAATAAAAAGGAAAAATAAAAGGGAAGAAAGCTTTCATCCTTGGAAAGTAATTTTCTTTTTTTTTTCATTTACTTGTACATTTGTCATCATGTTCATGTTTTATATTGATTATGGTAAGATAGTTTTTATGTGGTAGTAATTTTCGATTTTTTCTTTCTTAAGTTGTTTTAAACAAAATTTCATCTTTTAAATTAAGAAGTGTGATTTTTCTTTGTTCGTTCATATGTTAGATTTTAAAATATATGTTGATGGTATTATGGTAGGATTAGTTTGATTGTGGTATAATAGTTTCCATATGGTGATTATTCATGCCTTCTCTATTTTTATTTTTATTTTACAAGTTGTTTTTTAAGTAAAGAGTTTTAGTTTGAAATAAAAATGTGTTTTGGTTGTTAAAGTTTCATTTTTGACTTAAATGTGAAGGTATATTTTGTTTAATATTTTGTTCATGCTTTGGAAGATTCATAAGCTTGATGATTTTAAGCTTTAAAGTTTAGGTGATGGTTTAAGCTAAGGTTTTTAACCTTGTCATAGGCAAACTTTGAACCAAACTTTATTTTTATTACTCAAATATCGTGAAATATGTATTGGTTAGGATTAAGTAATAATCCATAACCTAGAAATTTGAATATAGTAAGCTTTTAAGGTTAGTAAGTTTTTTTTTTTTTTTGCTCGTCAACTTTGTTTCATTTTATTTTTATTTAAAAATAAAATAAAATTTCTAGGAGTTATCTTATCAATCATTTTTTAAGGTTATTTTAGTATCTTTAAACCAAAATGGAGTCTCTAAAATTATGCTAGCACTCTTATGTCAAACTAAACTTTTAAAGCCATTTTGGTATTTTTTAGGTTAAAATTGAGTCCCTTAAGGTTGTATTAGCACTTTCATGTCAAAATTAAATCTTTACAGTCATTTAGTATTTTTCACTAAAATTGGACATTTAGAGTCATGTTTGCACTTTCATATCAAAACCAAATCTTTAAGGCCATTTTGATACTTTGACGTTAAAATAGGGTCTTTAGGGTCACGTTAGCACTTTCATGTACCTTTAGAGTTTTTAGCCTTTTTGCCATAAAATAGTCTTTTTAAGGTTAGGTTAGCGCTTTCATTTTAATACTAAACCCTTAGGCTATTTTAATATTTACTGGGTTAAAATGAGTCTTACAATAATATTTTATTACATGTATTTTAATAAATAATGAGGCAACATCCTTGAATTAAAAATAGTCCATAGATTTCTTCTAATATATGAAAAGGTCTGATCGATTATTTTTAATGATAGAATATGTTCCTTAAAATAGTAAATTGAAATTTTTAAACATTTTCACAAAAAAAGCTTTCATATTTCTCTGATTTTGTGGAAGGATACAAAATTATTTTGTCTTTCAAAGGATTTAAAAATATGATTCCCTCTTAAAAGTAATGATTATATTAATAATAAATAATTTTGAAACACCAAAATTTTTTTAAATACCGGGACCTCAAATTAACTTTAGTTGAGATTTAGGATATATGTGATTAAAAGATACCAATTTATAAGCATTAAGGAATGTTCATTCTTCCCCACTTGTAACCAACTTTTAAAACTTTCAATGATTTCTAGTTATGATCACACCTTGAGATATATTATTTAGGGTTTCAAAACCTTGAATGACAAATCTCAAATAGGTGATCAATTTCATTAGTCCTAAATGATTAGTGGAAACTCCCAATTCATCTACTATTTTGTAATAGTCATATGGGAAAGTCAGGCAAATGAATCACTCTGAAGATTCAATCCCAACTGTGATTCAAATAATTTTCCTACTTTGATGTGTGGGATTTATGTTTCTAATGTTATGATAGTTCAATTTTAAAGAAAATTTTCCATGTTCATGATGTTCTCATATTTATTTTCATGTTTTTTTATGTGTTCAAAATATTATAAATTTTTACAAGTTATTAATTCATCATATATAAATTTTGATATGTTTATGTGTTAATATTATTTATTATCTCGTGCTTAATTTTTTTCCTATTTGTTTTTGTATTGAGTCTCAATTCATCTCATATTTTGCATAATTTGTCATAATTATTTGCTTTTAACTCTAAATTTGTTTATTTAATAATGAGATCATTGCATTTGCCTTACATTATATAACTAATGTTCCAAATTTTAATTTGATTTCTCCATGTATAATGAAGTGCATATTCTAGTAAAATCTAAAATCCAAGCCTTTCAGTCAAACTAAATTAGTTTGAAAGTTGGGCAACCTACTCGACTCGAAGTGAGTAGGACTTGGTAAAAATTTTTTTTGATTTGGGTCTCAAATCACTATTTAATCAATAAAAATATTTTTATTTAAATTTATTATAAACTATGCAAGTATTACTTTAAAAATGATTTTTGTTAACATTTTAATAATTTTAAATAGTAATTTTGGTTTATAGGCTAGTTTGGACCAAATTTTAGCTAAGGTAAGGAATTCAAAAAAAATTTTGGCTACGATCTAACCTATGAATACCTTTAAGTCAAAGATTAAAAGTCAAACCACATGCTTCAAATGGATTTTGCTAAAAAGTATCCCGAAAGCATTTTTGATATTATTTATTATAAAGATTTTGTTAAATTAAAGTTAATTTAAGTTAATATTTATAAGATTTTATATACAGTGTAGTAGACAACAGTTATTTTGATTAATTTCAACACATTAAAAATAATAACTTACCTAGAATGATAACTTTAAATACTACATTTATAACACTTATTAGCAAAATCCATATAATAATATATGATTATATTAAATGCAAGAGTTGACATAGCTATATATATAGTAACCCATACGATGCACGAATTTAGACTAATCTTATGTAACTATTTACATGTTCAAGATATATATATAATAGATATAATATAATGCAATTTAGATATCAAAATCATAATATATTTAAATTTTTATTAAGATATTTGAAAAAAAGTCAAAACATATGTAAATAATATTTAAGTAGGAATAAATATGCAAAAGATAATATAAATATTATTATTAGGTACAACAACATATTAAAATAAAAAAACTAAAATTTTCATCATTTAACTCATGTAGTCATTTTTATACACTTACATGTTTATATAATTTTGAGATAAATTTGATCAACAGTTTTAAATGTTTAAGGAATGTACTTAATAGTACATTCTTAAAATAAGTTTGAATATTTAAAAGTAAATGTTTAGGTACTTTTGCTTTTCAGAGGATGCCATTTAGACTTGCAATGCCTCTTGATACTTTTTAGAGATGTATGATGGCTATATTTTTTGACATGGTAGAGCTATTTATAGATGATTTCTTAGTCTTTGGAAACTCATTGGATAATTGTCTACATAATCTAGCTAATGTGCTTAAACGATATGAGGAAATAAACTTAGTGTTGAATTGGGAAAAAGGTCACTTCATGGTCCAATAAGGCATTGGTTTGGGATATCAAGTCAAGAAAAGGCATAGAAGTAGATAAAGCAATGATTAGAACCATTGATAATGTTCCGTGTCTGATTTTTATCAAGGGATTCCAAGTTTTCTTGGTCATGTCGAGTTCTGTAGGAGATTCATCAAGGATTTTTCAAAGATCTCTAAACCATATTGTAAACTCTTTGAAAAATAGATACATTTTTATTTTGATGGTGCAAACCTATCTTCTTTTATGGAACTAAAGAAAAGACTAGTTTCTACCCTCATCATTATTGTCTCGAATTGGAATCCTCTATTCAGGCTCATGTGTGATGCAAATGACTTTGCAGTTGGTAATATTATAAGACAATGAAAAAGGATGGTATTTCATTCTATCTACTATGCAAGCAAGACTTTAACTTATGCTCAATTAAATTATACTGCTACTGTAAAAAGTTACTTGTTTTTCACTTTAATAAATTCGAATATTATCTTATGGAAACCAAAGTCATTGTTTTCACTGATTATTCGACCATCAAGTACTTGAATGAAAAGAAGGATGCCAAACCATGCTTGATTCGATAGATACTTCTCTAACAAGAATTTTGTTTAGGGATTGGAATGCACAATAAAACCTTCTTTGGATTTGCTTAAGATTTTTGGAATTCATTGATTTCTCTCAATAATGGCTTGCTTTGGCTTTGGCGCATTTCATGTAATGGGGTTGTATGGTCCTAGAATATAGGTGTTAAACCCTTATCGACTAACTAGCAAGGTATAACTTGTAAATACAACGTGGGGCAGGGAAGGCTTTGATCCTTTTCTTTCAGGAGGAATAGCCACTCATCATATTGCAAAAAGAACATTAGGTATATTAGCGAGCTTATTCAACCTTAATTCCTAGCCACCTTAAACATTTATGCAAATGATTACGCATGGGCAATGTTAAAATCGTCCTTTCTAGTACTATAACTACTATCATTTTGCATCTTTTGTTGTTGGCAAAATTATATGGTATGGTTCAGCAATTATCCCATTGAATTATTTGGTCCTACTCATTACCAATCAGACTAAGGATACTTCCAGGAAGAATATATCATAGAGTTAGTGCTTGATTAGCCAAAAATCAAAGTTTATAAAAAGCTTAGTCTAAAATTCCTAAAAAATTAGCTTTTTATGATTACATTAGCAATTATTTGATAAAAGGAGGTTTATGGAGAGTGGGTTTCAACAAACAACATGGATAAAATAGCAGCTGAGTAGTTAAGACACCCTATCTTTAGAGATAAAAAAGGGCATGAACTTTTTGTATGGAGTTTGCCTACTTTTTTGAAACATTTTTGGTTGTTTTGGTAAACAAAGAGAAAATTGTTAGAGTGAATATCTCTTTTAGAATTGGACAATCAAAGTATAATGTCGAACATGTAGATGTGATTGTTGAGCTCTATGGCGGTGAACTCAATTAAGTGAGTTATATTGATCCTACTACTGGGAAAAAAATGCTAGACTAGCTCAATTGGGTGAAACGTTTGAATCATATTCTGCTACTTTGAAAGCTAATGGTGTTTTTTGTAGCAATCCAAGGGGTTGGTTTACTTTGGGGCATGCTTTCTTTCTTTTGTTTTTTTTTTCTTTGGACAAATTTGGCATGGTGTTAAAACCCTGTTCAAAGTTGTTTTTGCCAGTGTTGATCTAGATTTGGATACTTAAATGGAATTCGGAGCATTTTGAAAACTTAGAGATCCAATTAGAAGAAGACAAGTAGTCTGATGCAAGATTTCTTTGTTATTTTAGCTTTTATTTCCTATTTGTGATTTGACATAGGCTACTAGAAAAATCTTGATTAAATCGTTGCCTTTTGTTTAATTCTTGTTCTTTCTTTAATTTATTTGGAAGATGATTCCAAATAAATGTGTACAAAAGCTATAATTGTAAATCATGATAGAATTGATGGAAGCATTAGTTTATACATTCCTTTTAGTATCTACTTTGAAATTTTTTTTTTTTTTGTTATCTTTTCTTGAGAATTGCCTAAAGTTCCAACTAGAAAAATGAAATGATTTTTCATTATCTCAATTGAAGCAATGAGCCTCCCAATATTGGAAGGCTTATTACTTCAATTAGTCCCCATGTTCCTCGAATAGATCTCTTAATTGCTGAGAAGGTTGCCCAAAAGTAGTATATAATGC
>JAQSVH010005104.1:0-12331 GCA_029448705.1 Adansonia digitata | reverse complement strand
ATTCAAGTAAAATTGTGAATTTTCTCATATCTTTTGTCCCCAGATACCTTGGACTACGTCATTTGATGCCACATCTTTGCATTTACCTTTGATATGATCCCTAAGCCTTCTTGCAATCCTCAAAGTACTTTTTCACCTCGCCCCCTCTTTCATCCATGCTCCAGATTGCTAAAAACTAGCTCAGACAAAACAAGGTGTCTATAATGATTGCACTGATTATGCCCGAAAGTGCCATAAATACCAAATCTATGCAGACAAAATCCATGTCCTGCATATACCTCTACACATTATGATAACTCCATGGCCTTTCTCCATGTTGGCATAGACATGATCAAACTAGTTACCCCTAAGGCTTTTAACGGGCACAGTTTCATTTTGGTTGCTAAGATTATTTCACCAAATGGGTAAAGGTAGAGTCTTATGCTAATGTCACCAGATCTGCTGTATGCAAATTTGTGAAATGAAACATCATTTGCAGATATGGTTTTGTCGAACATATCATTACTGGTAATGCACACAACTTAAAAAACAAAATGATGTAAGTAATTTGTTCTCAGTTTAAGATTCAGCATCGCAATTTCGTCCTATATCATCCAAAAATGAATGAGGCAGTTAAAGCAACCAACAAGAATATCAAGAAGATAGTTAAAAAGATGGGTGAGACATACAAATATTGGCACGAAAAGTTACCTTTTCCGTTACATGTCTATCTCACAATAGTACGAACTTTCATAGGTAGTACCCTATTTTCCTTAGTCTACAGCATGGAGGCTATCCTACCTATTGAGCCTAAAATTCCTTACTTGAAGAGGCATAATGGGTCAAGAATCGATATGAAAAACTCAATATCATCAAAGAGAAAAGAATGAAAACCATTTGTCATGGGAAACTTATCAAAAGTGCATGATGAGAGCCTATGACAAAAGGTCCTACCTTATCAATTCTAAGAAGGTGACATGGTACTCAAACAAATTCTCCAGATTTGTAAAGATGCTTGAGGAAAATTTACCCCAAATTATGAAAGGCCATATATGGTGAAATGTGTATTTTCTAGAATAGCTCTAATCTTAAACAAGATGGATGGCAGTGAACTACCCAACCTTGTGAACTCTAATTCTGTTACAAAATACTGCTTGAAAAGATTTTAGGATGCAAACTTGAAAGGCCATCCTATTTCTCTTTCTCTTTCCACTCTTAAAAAAAAAAGTTAGCTTAGGTTAAAGGCCTGAAATGGCAGTTTAAGTAACCAGACTCCTTTACTCAAACCAAGTCAAGAACCAATTTACCCCACATTCATAACCCTGATTAGGACACCAAATCACAACCTAATTCACCTATTTTATGCTAACCTAACTAAATCTCATTATTACTTGCATTAAAAAAAATGAAAACTACCTAACCTTGAGGCTTCTATCCCACCATAGGGCAATCTAAAGAATCTTCTTGTGAGTTGGCCATACCAAAAGGATTAATTTCTTGAGAAAGGTTTCTAAAGGCACCTACTTGAAGACCCATGTCATTAGCATCAAGGGCTAAGCAACCAGAAAACCCCTTTCAATTCTTTTTTTATCTTAAAATCTTTTGTGATCCTATAATTTGTCATAATTTTTACTTTCTTTCTTTAAAATGAAATAAAATCATTTGATTTCGTGGAAAGTCCTTTTAACTCTTGCATCCCATTTTAGATCATGTTTATCATTTAATTGATAATTCTTGGTAAACTAATGCAGTTGATAACAGGATTTCCTAGAATTACTTGGAATGATAGAAACTTTGCAGGAATTTTTGTTCCACATTTTAAAGATCAAGGATAAACTTTAGAGGCCACTATCGTTCTTACCCATGGACCTTCGCATTTTGAAAATATGCTTAAAACATCCTTTTACTAAACCCCAGCCTAAAGACAATTGGTGAAAGTTCTTTTCAAACTGTTATCCTTAAATGAAACTTAGGACAGTCCAGCCGGACCACCAAAAACATCTTCTGAATCATAATTGAGGAAAGAAACCCCTTATACTTATCAGTAAACTTAATATAGCAAAAGTCCTTAATCATAAGCCATCTAAACTCAGGATCATAATCTTGAGCCATCAGCATCTTTAATAAACAACCTTTGCATTCAAAATCTCTGAAATCTAGAATAAAGTTGTTTAATCCCAGGGTAAGTGATCACCTTATCAAACCCATTGAAAAGCAAACAACTGGAAGGCCAAAACTAATCATTGGATCAGATTTTAATATCATCACTCTTGCATCATCTTAAGCATGCATTTGCATCCTCATGCATTATACAACATGTAACCTTCTTTAGGTACTAGCTCCTGCATCCAGAAGTTAAATTAGTAGGGAACCTAAGGCATAATTTCCTATTCTCAAAAAAGCTCAAAAAGCCCTAACTAAGTATCTCTGACCTTACAAGCTCATTGAAAATCATCTAAGAGATGTATCTTGACTCACTTTCTTTCAGTCTATGGAAAGGTAGATGCCTATCGAGCCAAAGCCCACACAAGTTGGTGGCACCTGTTTGGGGAGTCAAACCCATGAAACAACCTACCTCAGTTAACGCCTAAGTCAAAGCCTACACAAGCTGGTGTTGTATGTTTAGAGGTCAAACCCAGGAAAAAACCTACCATAGTCTATAAAGAGCTAGACGCCTATTGAGTTAAAACCTACACAAACTGGTGGCGCTTGTTTGGGGGGGTTAAACCTAAAAAACCACCTACCTCAGTCCTCAAAGAGTTGGATGCCTATCGAGTCAAAACCTATACAAGCTGATGGCACCTATTTGGGGAATCAAACCTAAGAAAAAACTTAGTAGGGAAGTCAAACCCAACAAAACTCACTAAAAGTTTATGGTATTTTAAGGACTCTCATGGCAAAAAAATGTTATCTTGAAAATCTCAATGTGTTTTTCTTCACTTAAATATGTTTATATCACTTTCAAGCATTTTATTAGTTATCTTCTTGCCTTTTTATTACTTTTTCCATGTCAAAATTCATCTTTGTGTGTCTGCATCTATAATATTTATTTATCTTTGTGCATGTTATATTTTATCCATGATTTGTTTGTCAAGATGGTTGCTTACTTGCTAAAAATATGATTTTTTTAGAAAAATTCCCAAGTTAAGTTCAAGCTACCTCCAATAGATGGAGAATAATAGCATGGACTTAAAGTTTTCAGAAAATTAGTCTTCCAACCTTGGGGGCAAACTTGCTACGTAAAACCTTTAGGCTTAGATCAAGGCTGAAGACAAAAATATATTTTACACAAATCTTTAGTTTCTTATTTTTAAAATTATTTTCTTCAAAAAAAAAAAGAAAACACTTTTTGTTAAACATAAAAAATTTTTATTTTTAGGGATACTCTAACCCATCTTTCCTAGGGGATACTCTAATCTCGTTTTTACCTTAAAAAATTTGAAAATTTTCCCTCTCCTGGATGCCTCAGATCATTTCAACTAAAATCTTTTTATCCCATAAATTACCATTGAATCCAAACCCATCTCTAAACTGTCATTTTGATTATTCTTTAGTAGTTAAAGATAATAATGAGACATGTCTCGATCGTTCCTCCTTTTTATGCTATTTTCTTTGTGATTATTTGTTTATGATATTATTATATTGTTTTTTGTATCACTAACATGTTTGCTTTTTGTAGTGACTATCATGCATTCATATTTTAATTTTTTTCAAAAAATTTAGAAGGCAATGTTCCATGTCAGTATCTCTCTAATGCCTAAAACGGAATATCCAAATTTTTGAAATTTAATCCGAAAACTATTTTTATAAAAATCCCTATACTCCTTATACCTCTACGGTGCATAGGTGATATAAATCTTTTTTCAAAACTCGAATTTACATTTTTCATCATAATTTCATGCATAAAAAGGGGATTATATCTAAATAATGACCAAATGGAATCGATTAAGCTGAAACCAAAGCAAAACATAGTTAGCGGGTATCGATTTTGGGTGTGGTAGGGGTATTACTCCTTCCCCACGTGTAACCAACTCCCGAAACCAACCAATGAATTTTGGACTTTATAGACCTTGAAATCAATGTTAAGAGTTTCATAACTCAGAATATTGTTTTTAATAGGCATCTAATGCTGCCTAGTCTGAAGTGATCGGTGGCGACTCCAAGTTTATGGCCACTTCATGGTGGCCAAGACTAGTTAGATGAGCAATTTGCCTAACGATCTCTCTCCCTTTCATTTTCCTATGCCTAATCCAAATCCCGATCATGGGATAGCTCAAAGGCTCAACCACCACCGCTATCATACAATTTTAAGTCACACACACTAAGCCCTTCGGATCGTTCAAAGTTTTGGACACCAAAGTTAGGGAGAATCAAGATTGGAGACAAATTTGACCTTTTAAGTTCTTCTAATTTATTCTAAATTATTCTTATAAAATAAAATCACCAAATCAAAATTCTAATGAAAGTTGACTCACTTTAATTCAATCTAAAAATCTTCAAAAAATGCCAAAAAATTATTTTAACTATCAGGTGAATTTTCTAATTGGACATTATTACATCATAAATCACATTTAACCAACCTGCCTTTCGAATTCATTCGAGATACCCATCAGATGAGCCATACATGCTTGGAAAACTTATTCATTCTACTTCAATATAAAAATATGAGAAAAATACACAAAAGATGGTAATCCTTCTTAAAAGTAACTCATATTAGTGATCAAGCACAAAAATAGAGCTATGCAAATAGCTTGTGCCGTTCAATTTTTTTGTATTTGATCAGTCGTGACATCTAATGTTTCAAATACCTGTCATGTAGCCCAATCAATGAGAATTGCAGAAAAATACTAACAAAAATTCCTAAGCTCTATAATCCACTCGAAAATATTTTTTTGCAAGACTACGATGCTAGACTACAATAATAACTCTTACATAACTTGTGATCACAAAGCTTCTTGTCAATTTTTTTCAACATGTTTTTGGATGTTCAAACATTCAGTAGCAAAAACCAAATAGGCTCTATGAATATCCTATATGAGGAAACAACAAAGACCTCTAAGTGACTTAACCTAGAACTATGTTTTCCAACATTTACGATATGCTTTGGAGTTACACGAATGTCTCCACTTTTATCATTTTTATTCAATATTATTTATTCTCAACAATTGAGAGACACACTAAGGCTACTCACTTGTGTGCTATAACCAGCAATTATAGTGACAATAAACACCAGAATTTGACTCACCTAAACATCACCTAATGACCCATATTAGGGCTCACCAAGTTTAGAGTTGACAAAACACTTTAGAACACTTACAAAATTTTTATTTGCTCCAAGTCAGCTTTAAATCAGGCCATTTTATTAAATGTCCCAAAGTTGTTCACGTAAGAACTTATTAAACAAAATAAAAAACTTGACTCAACCACTGATTAAGTGAATCCAGACTTTTTCTTAAGGGTTCTTTTTAGGAAAACATGTTTAACACATCCTAAACACTCTACCATGCATTTTATCAAACATATAATCTCCTAACATATAATTATAGCAACCAACCAACCACAAAACCTATAATATACATCGAACTTGGCCCATATCAAAAGTCTAGTTTGCAAAGAGGTAGACGTCTATCAAGTCGGATCATAAAGGGCTAGATACTAGTAGACCTAAGGTCAATGCAACTAGCCACAGGTAAGCCTAGTGAAATTGGCCCATACCAAGAGTTTACTCTATAAAGAGTTAGGCACCTATCGAATCAATACATAAGAAGCTAGATGCCTATTGAGTCAGTCAATGAAAAGCTGGATACCTATCAACTTAAGCCCAATGTAGTTAACCATGTGGCAAGCATAGTGAAATTGGCCTATATCAAGAGCTAGGCGAAATGTATGTGGCCATGTGGTAAGCCAAGTGAAATTGGCCCATATCAAGGGCAACCTTAATAATGTTGGTAGCCTAGTCTTAGCTAATTTGCTTATCCAAAAGGTAAGCCAAGTGATGCTAGTAGATTAGGTACGACTAATTAGCCCAAAATTGAGTTAGTTTGCAAATAACTAAATACCTATTGACTTAGTCTACCAGAAGTTAGACATCTATTGAACTAGTATACAAAGAGTTGGCTGCCTATCAAATCAGTTTACGAAGTCTTGGACATCTATCCCGTCAGTCCATTAAGAGTTAGACACTCTTCATGTTAGTCGACAAAAAGCTAGATGCTTATCGAGTCTGCCCATAAAGAGCTGGACACTTGTTGAATCCAAGTCTACATTATCCAATACTTGTTTAAGGATGTTAAGCACTAGAAACACAAAGCCTAGTAGAGAGGTCAGACTTTACAAATCCCATTAAGTTTATTAGAATCGCTGTAGAAATATTGCTCTTATCCTCATGTAATATTAAATTTTTATTTTTTCATCATAGGCACATAAGATAACATCAAGCATTTCTCGGATAAAATGGTGCCTCTTAGTTTTTACCTTGTTCCTAATTCTCAGCAACAACCAAAGAAGGATAGTAGTGGACATCTTATTTTGTCTAAGCCAACATCTAAGGCATCAAAGGTCATCATTTGAGGCATTATCAGGGCTATTCGGACAAACACAGATCAATCGTTCATCATTCCTATCCATGGTAAGGTGTTTGGAGAGCAGTGCATAAAATTCATATTTGCATGTGTAAGTATCGGCACAAAACTCTTAGTATCGAAACAAGGCCTCCGCATCATCAAAATCGAAAATCATACTATTTGTACCAATATAGGAGTCAATGTATCAATAAATTTGCACAGTGACTAATACAAAAGGGTAGTATATGATATAAGGTTATGTCATATATAAAATTGTAAAATTTGGCCAAAATGTATTAATACACAAGTGGAAGTATCAATATAGGCATTAATGTAACGATACACTTTTCAATATGCTAATATATCAGGCAAATTTTGCTCTATGTATTTATACAAAAGGCTTCATATCGATACAACATGGTAATTTTGCTTAATTCATGGCTTTTTTTAGCTATTGCGTAATTAATCCAAAATTTTTATTTTAGCCATGTTTTTACCAACAAAAATCATCCAAATTTATATCGAGCCTCAAGATTGGACTAGAAATCAGGTTTATTTGAATATTTATGGCCGAAATATCCATAGTAAGAGACATTTTCATAACTTATTACAACTTATTAGGGGGCAATATTAACCTTTTTCATGGCTTAGCTACACGAAGTGGCTTTGATCCCTATTTTTGGTGAGTAAACAAATGGAATTAGCAGGTAGCTGAGCATAGTACCATGTCTACATTAGAGATACATGCATCAAAGCCCCAAGATATCCTTGTTTATTGCATATTTTGTTTACTATTCACATGTTTATATAGGAAACTTTGGTCCAATAAGCTGTACTTACACGTGCACACCCATTTCTCATATTCTCTTCACAAGCCAGCCACCAAAAAAACCTTAAATATTCTCTATTTTCGTAGTTCCTTGAAGCCTTCATAAAAAATCCCATAAAAACATTTCCTTTTCCTTCATTTCAACTCTCCAATCTCCCTTCCATTAATACTGTAACCCTCAAGCTCCTTCTTTTCACCATTTTCTTTCTAATCAATAGCAAAGAGAGGGGAAAAAAGTGAGCTATAAGTGTAGAGACTTTTTTGCTCAACATCATTAGCAAGATCTTCAAGCTTTTGGGTATATTTCCCACTCTTTCTTTATTCATTTTTTTCTTTGTTTTACATCATCTCATCTTAATGAGCCTTATCATGAAAACCATGACCTTACCTTGGCAAATTCATGTATTTTGCAGCCTTACTTGTGGCAAACTTAAGACTTTTGGTGCTTTGCCAACCCTTTTACTATGTTTTGTTATGCTTATCTACTTGGTTCATACTAAAAGCATATTTTAATGCTCTCTTGAAAATTCCAACAAACGTTTTTCTTCTTTAAACATGTTCGTATCATCTCTTATTGCATGGTTCTTCATGTCATTCATGAAACTAGCATCTCTATGCATTTTATTGTTCATTTTTTGCATTTTGTTCATCATTTCCATGCCAAAGTGTCATCTATGTTTGTTTAAACATGCTGTATATATTTATTGCTATGAATTTCTTATTTAGTCATAACATGTTTTCCAAGATGTTTGTTTGATGTTTGACAAAATCTAATTTTTTTAGAAAACCATCTAAGTTAAGTCCATGTTACCTTTAATAAATGGAGATTAACATGGATTTAATGTTTTCACTAATTGGTTTTTCAATCTTGGCAAAAAATAAAGCTTTCCATGTTCATATTTAAAGTTAAATGAAGCAAAAATGTTATGATTTTTCAAAAAGAAGTGTATTTATTTTAGGTTACTTTGTGCCTTGATCTTGTTGCCCAATTTTCTAAACTAATGACAAGGTTAATGAGCTATTTCATCATCCCAAATTACTCCTAGATTGTACGAATAAGCTTGTGAAGTTACTGTTACTAACCCCCTTCTTATCATAGACATTTGAATGTTCATGGCCCAAGTTTAATTTTAGGAAACCTAAAACCCAAAAATTCCCTTGTTTTGCTCTAGCAGCAATACAACCATGATTTGGAAAATCATTTCTAGACCCTAGATAGTTTTTATCAAATTTTTTGGTATTTTTCCTTTTAGAGGTATTGAGTTTCCTTTTTAAAGGTATTTTGTTTACCCCCAGATCATTCCAAATGAGAAAGTACGATTTTTCAAATCAACACCATCTGGTCCCTAGAATCAACTTTTTTTTGGATTTTCAAAATTTTTTCCAAAAACTTTCATGAAACTTTATGTTTGGAAAGGTATCATTTCTGATTCAACGATTCTAAAAGAATCTAGAATTACTTTTCAAAGTTTGTTGTGCCATTTCCTAGCAAATGCTACTAGTAACAAAGTAGTTCCAAATTCAAAAATTAATTCTGTCTAGGAAGCAATTTTTTAGATTTTAAAAATATTTTTATATTAATCCTTGTTGAGTTAACTTTTCAATTGTGTCTTGTTTTTCACCAGAAACCTTTGGATCAGTCCAAATTTCAAAAAGGTGGATAGTGCAATGCAACCCCTGTTTATAACATTTATCAAAATTAATGAATTTTCTTGAATCACCTTTTTGAGACATTCGAATGTCTTGGAATGGGGTTGATTAATTCCCTGTGGACTCATGTGCCATAATACAAGTCCCACTAGGCTCGAAACAAGGCCCAAAAACTCTTCAAAAATTAATTTTATCCTTTTCATTCATCGATTTTAATTTAAAATCCACATTTTTACAAAAAACCTCCAAAAACATTCCAATTTCCAAAATCATCAAGATTTCAACTATGATGATACTCTAACTCTATTTTTTGAGGGGATGCTCTAACCTTGCTTTTCAAAACTTCATCCAAAACATCTAAAATTTTCTTTTTCCTAGACCACCATGGATTTTCAACCAAAACATTAATTTTCATGCCTTATACAATCGATAAGTCCAAACATGTCTCAAAATTGTTAATTTAGTTATTTTTCAATATTCGATGCCAATTACGAGATATATTATGATCATCTTTCTTCTTTCCTTTTTTATGTGATTTTATGCAATATTTTATTATTTTTTCATCTTACTAACATATTTCCTTTCATGGTGTTCATCTTGCATTCATATTTTCAAAATTATTTTCAAAAATTCCAAAGGCAATGTTTTGTTTTAGTATCCTTCTAGTGCTTGACATGAGATATCTAGTTTTCAAGATTAAATCCAAAGATTATTTTCTCAAAAATATCTATGTCTCTCTCAAGGATGCATATGGGATTAAAATTTCCTTTAAAACCCAGATTTATTATTTAATGCAAATTCATGCATAAAAGGTGATATATCAAATTACTGTAAGTCAAAATTGAAGAAATCGAAATCATTATAAGACATAGCTAGATGATACTGATTTTGAGCATTATAGGGGTGCTAATCCTTCCCTATGCTTAACCAACCATCAAACCTAATTGTCAAATCTCTAGACTAAGAAGACCATGCAATTGATGCCTTGAGTTTCATAAGTCTGAATATTGATTTCAATAGGCACACCATCATTCCTAGCCATTTTATGGTAGCCATTTAAGAAGGGATAGATAATCGATTCGTCGAATGATTTCCCCTAATTTAAAAAAGAAAGCAATTTTGGTTAAGAGACACCCCTTTGTAGGCCTGTCAATTTTGACTAAAACTTAAACCCGATCCAACCTGATTTGACCAAAAACGTTAACAACCTAAAACTGACCAACCAAAATCCAAAAATGACTCGAACCTGAAATAACCTGTATCTAGAATGAACCGAGCCTGAAATGGCCAAAACCCAAAATTACCCGAACAATTAATCGAAAATTATCCAAACTTAAATTAAGTATCATTTTATTTTAAAAAATTAAGTTCTTTCAAATAATACTTATTACATAAATTATTAATTTATTTTATTATCTTATTAAGTTCTTTTATATCTCTTTCATCTAGAATGATCCGAGGGGACATAAGACACCATTAGAAAGGTAATTTGATGCCTTTTAAGGAAAAAATATCAAAACAATCAAGGAAAATATTTTATGGTTCGAAAATATTTTCCAATCTTAGACTACAATGCTACCAAAACAAAACAGAGGGCTATTTGATTTTTTTAGTTTTCTTAGGGGGTCAAATTCAAGTTATGGACATCGAATGTCCACCGCATCGGACTTGACAAACATAGGCCTCACAAATTCATCCCACAATCCTAGAGTGGTTTAGGATAATGAAACAACCCATTGACCATGCTGTCATGGAGGTGCTAAAACTCTAGATCAAGGCTTGGTATATATATTCTACCAAAAAAGGATTTTGTTTAAAAAAATAGGATCTAAACTCATTCTACCATTAATCTAGATTTAAAATGTTTAATGTGTCCCTAAGATTAGAAAATTGATATGAAAAAACCTTAAATCCATGATAACCTTTATCTATTGGAGGTAGCATATACATAACTTGGGGATTTCTTTGAAAAATTGGAATTTTAGCAAACAAGCATGCCTCTTGATGGGAATGACATGAGCAAAACACAACATGTAGAAAGATGAACAAAAACTAAACATGCAAAAACACAAAGGTGACATTTGGCATGGAAAGGGGCTGTAAAAAGTCAAGAAGATAATAAGTAAGATGCATAGAAATGAGATAAACATGCATAGGTAGAGGAAAGCATATTCAAGTTGTCAAGACAGCATATTTATGACATGAGACTCCTTAAAATACAAGAAAATGCTTGAACATACTTATTGCATGTTATGAAAACATTTAAATATGTGTTAAGCATATGAACATGGGTGAAATATGACTGCAAATGCATGAATAAGGGACTGTTTTGATGATAGAATAAAAAAGTAAAAGTTTGGCCTGCCAAGCAACATCAACGCATCAAAATAACATCAATATCCTAAGACTACCATAACCAAGAAAACAATAATGCATGAGAGTCCTAGATGGTCATGGTAGCACAACAGGCTCACTCAAATGATGTAGATGATAGAAAAAAAATTTACGAAACAAAGCAAAGAAAATATACCAAAAAAACATGAACTTTTCCCTCTATTTAGAGTAGTGACTTTAAGCTGAGTTTTTTCTCTTTCTTTGCTATTATTTACAAGAAAAAGATTAAAGGAAGAAGCTTTCTAGTATTATTGTCGATGGTAAGGTATTTTAAGGTGAAAATGTGTGAAAAGTTAAGTTTTTTAAGGTTTTCTGGGGGTGGTTTAGGGAAACTATAGGAATAAAAGAATATTGAAGGTGAAAGGCAATGGAACAATATTTTTGGGAGAGTATTTTGAGGCTATAAATTGCTAGACGATTCTTTAGGATGGTTGAAAGTCTTTTTTCTAGTAGGGTTCCCCTTCAGCTAAGTCCAAGGTTGGCTTATATAGTCATGTGACTTTAAAGACGAAAGATGAAAAAACAAGGGCATTTTAGGGTTTTAGTATATGTCTTCATGCAAAGATCAAGTGTTGTCTCAATTGCCATGCAAACCCATTGGTTTGCTCAGCAAAAATAGTGGATCTAGGCTACTTTATAGAGTTAAGCTAGGAAAGTTCAGCCTTACCCTTTAATAAATTGCATAATATTGTAGACACCTTATTTTGTCCAGGCTAATTTTTAATAATCTGGAGTATAGACGTAAGAGGGGACGGTGTCGCCCGGCGAAAAAGGTATTTTTAGGATGTCAAAGAAGGCCTAAGGATCATATCAAAAGTAAATACAAAGATATGACATCGAATGGTGTAGTCCGAGGTATCCGGGGACGAAAGACATGAGAAAAATCACAATGTTACTTGAATGTATCGATACATGA
>JAQSVH010005093.1:0-12331 GCA_029448705.1 Adansonia digitata | reverse complement strand
GACCAATAAATGGAAACAAGTTGTTTCTTATTCTTCACAAGGCAATAAGAAAGCTAGTTTTAATAAGATCATGGGAACTTGTTAGTACAGAATTAGCCTAAACACCATGTTAGAGATTGTCAATAGAACAAAAACAATAATAAGAAGCTTAAGCCAATTTAGTTGATGACATTGAGATTGAGCATGCTATTGTAGTGATAGAAGTGAGCATAGTGGAAAAACCAAAAACATGGTGGTTGATATAGTGCCATTTGTCACGTTTGTTATGATAGGAAGAGTTTCACATAGTACAAAGAAGCTGCTCATGATGAGTAATTATTTATATGAAACTTTTTGATATACAAAATACAAAGCCATTGGAAAATGGCAATCAAGATGTATGCTTTATTGACAAGTCTAATATTACCTTAAAACTTGAGGAAAAAGCTTTTTTAATAATTATTTTTTAATAAAATACCTTACAAGAAATCAGACAAAACATTGTATGAATTATGGAAGGGTCAATAACAATCCTACAAATACATAAAAGTGTAAGGGTGTATTGTTATAGACTAAACCAACTTTAGCAAAAGCGAACGAGCACTATATTCAGTGCCTTATTTGATATCATCATTGCTTAGTCCTTAAGGGCTAGAGAAAGACATGTGCAAAAATGTCAACTCTATCCAATAAAGAACTCGGTTGTGATCTTGATATCAATGATAGCATTAACATAGTAAGTAAGGAAGAGTGTCATGGCCTAGTACTAGGATGCCTAGGTCCTAACTTGGTTGCCTCGATGCAGAGCAATAGATGAAAATTTATCCATGGGATTAGTAATCCTTAATGGTGCCTAGAGTGGCATGAATCATAGAAGAAATCCATTAGACTCTAAATGGATTTTCTAGATGAAAATGAAAGCTGATGAAGCTATTGATAAATACAAAGCTTGGCTTGTTGTTAAAGGATACAAATAACAAGATGTGAATGGTTTTGATAAAAAAATAACATCAATGTGGACATTAATGGTGATTGTTACTGTTAACAAGATTGAGATATACTTCAAGTTATGGACTACATTATACAAGATATCGGAATGTACTTGAAGGATATATTGTTACTAATTGGATATCGAATACTAAAGACTTGAAATCCATTAGTGGATTTAACTTTACTATTAGAGAAGCTGCAGTTCTTGAAAATCTTCTAAACAAACATGTATAACTAGATTCATAATGGAATTTGAGTTTATAGCTTTAATTAAAGTTAGAGAATAAGCAAAATGACTTAAGAATATTTTAGAAGATATTCCATGTTGTTTGTAACCTGTGTAGGTAATACGTATACATTATGATGGCCAATTTGTAATTGGTAGGGTATACAGTAATTTATATAATATTAAGTCTCAACATATTAGTAGAAGACACAATACCATAAGATAGTTGCTTTTAAATGAGATTATCTCTATTGAGTTCATAAAATCAAAGTATAATATTGCAAAGCCACTAACAAAAGGTTTAACGAAAGAGCAAGTCTATAAATCATCTAGGGGAATGAGACTTAAGCCTATAAAATTGAAAGTTACATAATGATAATCCAATCTAGTTGACTGGAGATCCCAAGAACTAGGTTCAAAGGGATAGCCAAATTATGTTAACATAATGTGAGCATTGAAAGAGTTAAACACTTTTACCGATTCCTATGGTGAATTAGTGCTACCTTTAAAGAAGTTAGGTTAAGCTATGTTTTTAATGTTCTTATAATTTAATAAAATCAAGTAGGATATTGCAGGATACTATTGATAAGAGATCATCTATAGGAGTATGAATCATGGCCAATTCTATGAGAATTGATAAAGCTCAATTCTCTAGAACGCTTATAGAAACCAGGATGCGTTCGATGCCAAAATAAACATAACTGTGAGAACCAAGTATGCTCAAAGATGGATTATATAACACCTATTGTCTTGGTTTACGAGAAAAGCTGAATAGTTCAAAACATCAAGTTCACTAGTTAGCTAAGTAAATATGATAATTGTCGTTATGGAAGGTTTAAGGTCAAAAGCTACTTATCAAAATTTAATAACTCTTCATAGTTATTCTCCTTCATATTCTAAGTTAGTTTATTATTTTAATCGAAAAATTTTCATTTATGTGGGGGATCATTAGATGTTAATAATATTTTTAAGGGTGTATAATACGAAATTCATATCCCAATACGTAGGTTGTTTTACTAAGATAGATGGTGTATGATTACAATTTGCGATTAATATCCATGGTGAATGAAAATTTGATATCATTGTGTTTAGTTAAAGAGGAAAAAATTAATTGTTGCATTTGTCATGTTCAATCGGGCTGGGCTTGGTTGGGCCTAGGTTTAGGCTTGAATTAAAAGTCAAATGAGTCTTATCTTTTTGGAGCCCAACTTGTTAATATATTTTTAGTCTAGCCTAAAACTAATTAATTGTTTGATTAAGACAAATCTATTCTTTCAGAAAGTTTTATTTATTTGTATTTTGGATCTCTTATAAAACTATCCAAAAATAATTTTTCTTTGATGGTCTGTTAATTTTTTCTTGTTTGTCTGAAAATCTTTTATTTGAGTTTCTACCATCTTCGTGTGAGGGAGAATTTTTCGCATTTTTTGGTTTGCTGTGTTAGGATAGATGGTGCTTTTGATTTGCGACGTGATTGAAGATGCCTAGGTGATAAATTGCACGTAATTATCAAGCACCCAAAAGGCAAACAATAATTATCTTAAGGTCAAAGGTTTTATCTCAATTTAATCAGTTCAATTTTAGTTAGACATCTCCGATAATTCATATTTACTTGAATTTAATTCCAATATATTTTTCGTTTTTTGATTATTGCTAGTATTAAAATTTACAATATTGATATTTTTTTTATTTTTCCAATGTTGCATTCTTGTATTTCTGTTACAATTATGCATGGGGTGCAACACTCGATTTAGGTTTTCTATGATGTCCATCAAACAAGCTGGTTAACAACTTCAAGTTGTCAGTGCTAACTATCAATCTAGAGGTGTATTCAATCAAATTCTTTAATTCACAAATGCAATTTGGATAAAGCAGTTTTCACTGCAATTTTATATCTCCTCCATGTAGGAACGTTCAGTTTCAACAATTCCATGTGGGATCAAAGATTTCGACCGAATCCTAACTTCAACCGAAACCGACTCGACATGGTCAAACGAGAATTAGAGAAGGTGCAAATACAAAAAAATTGTAAATCCTCTAGATTTAGGGTTTCTGTCCGTGATGTCCATCTGACAAGTTGGTCAACTTCAAATTCTTTGTGCCAAGCATCATTCTAGAAGTGTATTCAATCAAATTCTTTAGTTTATGAACGCAATCTGGAAAAAATGTTTTTTAGCTGCAATTTATGTTTCCTCTTTATAGGAACGTTCAGTTTCAACGATTCTTTATCTTGTTTCCCTTCGAGATCTCACTAGTCGCCCGTTTAGGGTGGTTGATGAGAATAACCAACGTAACCTTGAATCGACTTCTACACTGCATGTTACAGATATTCTTTGCCTCATAGTGATTATTCAACCTCCTTCATTAAATCAAGTAATCTACACTGCAAATTATAAGTCTAACAACAACTCGCATTTAGCATTGCAAAAAGTTGATGGATAAACATATCAACTATATTTATAGATAAAATGAAATAATTTATTTATTTAAAAATAACTACAGGATATCAAAATAAATAACTATGGAAAAAAATATTGTCACGTGGCATTTAACAAAATAATATTTTCTTACGTGACATTCCACTACTTTGGAGGAAATTTGCTAATCCTTTCTTTCCAATTTTTCTATTAATTGAAAATTTAATTAAGAAATAGAAATTTAATAGATATATATATATATGATACATTATTTTCAAAGATTTATAAAAAGACAAAATTCATGAGGAAAAATATAACAAAACTATAAAACCATAACAAAAACAATCCAATTTTTATAATTTTTATAAAATTTTGATTTTACAACCAAAAATTTTAAAATAGCAAACAAAAAAAATTCAAAAACCAAAACCTATTTTTCTAGTTTGATCGAATAATTATTTTACAAAATATAACCAAAAAGTGATGATGAGACAATTAAAATAACATATATTAACACATCGTATTCTCATTTAAAAAGCAATAATTTTCTAAAAGGTAAGGGAAATTTTGCTAACATCAATGTAGTCCGTAACGTACCAATATTGATTATACTAATTTTAAATATCAATTTTATAATAAATGTAAACAGGATAAGTTTTGTTTCATTTTAATTTTTATACTAATCTATATCAATTAGTGCTAGCATATATCTACCCATACAAGTTGATATAAGATTTTGACTTTTTTGTTTTTACAATTTCAATTATTTAATTTTATATCAATTTATAATATCTTTCTATTATGATAATTTTTTAAATAATTACATTTAAAATAAAATATGTTCATTAAATTATGCTATTTGACTTAATTAATAATAATTTATTATATTCTTTTTGTATTTTTATATTTATTTTATCTATTTGATATTCAAAATTTTTGGATATTAAAAAATTATAATTTTAAAATTTATATTGCATAAAAACATATAATAAAAATATATTTGCATTTGTATATATTTTATTAGCTTGAATATTTGCTATATATTTTTTATATGAAAAAAATTTTAAAAACAGCACTGGCTACACTAATCTCAACAATATTTTCCTTACTTTGCAAGATACTTTTTATTCTTACACAAAGAATAAGTTGGGTTAGGTGATGTCGTGAGCTTCTGTTATAATTTTAAAATAACTGTTTGTTCAAACAAGAATGGTAAGTTCTAGTTCTTTTTTTTTTTTTTACTGTTATAACATTTTGGTTCCAAAATTGAAATTTTATAAAAATATATAACAAATGGATAATTTTGTTATAATATTTATATTTTTTTATAACTTTCCTCTCGTTAATTTTTTTTCTTTTTTTTAAATCTGGCATATTATATATATATATATTATAATACTGCTTATTCATTTTTCAATTAATAGAAAAACTAATATGAAAGGACAGCTAAATTTCCTTCCGAGTAGTGAAGACAATGTAAGAAAAAAAGTTATTCAGTTCAATGTTAGACCATGCGCTAGTTAAGTTTTTTTTTTCTTTGTTGATTTTTTTATTGAAATATAATGGAAAGAGTAATGTTTAATAAAATTAAGCAAAAGTTTTAGAACCAAACCATAAAAACATTTATATTTTTAAAATTAAACTAATAATTATTATTTTTTTCGTATCGAATAATATTTATATTGTATTCAAAATGATAAAAGTCTAGCTTTAACCAGGCTTTTCCCCATTCGTGAATTGGTACCAGCTAGCTGGTTAGCTAGCTAGCTCTATTATTTGATTGTACCGCAAAGACCTCACGAACATATATATATATATATATATATATAATTAATTAATTCAAAACAAAGTCATGTGCGGCCCATCTCACGACTAGTTTTATGACGACATTTTCGTGTGGGGGAAGTTATTAAAAAGTCTGGGAAAAAAATAGCGCCATTCGATCACATATAAAATTTTAGCTGTAAAGGTTAGTACTATTTAGACACGGCAAAGTAATTATCTTTATTATTATAAAATTTTTTATTAAATTTAATATTACAAATTAAATAATATTAATTCAATTAAAAAACACATAAAATTATATTTAATTTGTAGTGATAAAACAATTTAGAGGTACTTTACTTTTATTTTCAAAACATAACTATTATTAAAAAATTAGTCACTATAGAAACTATATTTTGATATTTTAATTTAAAATTATTTTTTATTTTATAATAATTTTTAAAAAAATATATGTTTTTAACCGACAAATTCTAATTATTGTAAAAATTTTGGATTGAAAAACGTTTGACTTGAATAAAAGTATTTTGAAAATTACCCAATTTTATGCCTTGATTTTTGTTGAAGGGAGGGTGTCCCATTTTCACGCTTAAATAATTGCAGTGGTGTGATACAACTCGATTTAACATAATATTCCCTAATGAAGACAAAGATGCAAACCATGCCAAAGAAATAACTAGTGGAGGGGATAGCTCATTCGTTCTCATCGGAGATATAAATTTTAAATATTAAAATTTAAATAAACAAGAATTATTATTAATTGGAAAGATTTTATATATTAAAATTTTAAATTAAAATTTATTAAATATTATTTTTTAAAAATAATTATATAAATCAATCTAATTATCTTCATAAAAAAAAAGAATGGTTTCTTATTTTCTAGGAGAAGGCAACTAATTTGCGAACAGAAAGTTGGCTTTTTTTTAATGTTTGTGACTTTTTTTTTCATGTACACATAATTATAAAATATGTAAAAATATGATAGTGAAAAATTTTTTAAATTGATAAAAATAGTTATTGTTGTTCAAATATTGCTAAATCTCCATTATAAATATTTTTTATAATTAATGAAATTTATCTAATTTATAAATAAAAAAGAAATTCAATTTAATTATAACACTTTCAATAAATTGATTAATTTGATAATAAATATAAACAAATTAAAGGTTTATATGGAATTATTTTATCTTAGAAGTTACAGCTTTTACTATTCTTAATTAAAAAAATATTCAATTTGTTTGATATAAATAGATAAGAGCTAAAATTTATATCAATTTGTTTCATGAAAATTAAATTTTATATTAATATTAAAAATAATAAATTTATAGTACAATCTTTACGTGTTGTAAATTTTAGTTGATACATACTTTATTAATTTTATTTATTTTTAAAATATAAAATTATCCTTTAAAAATAAATAAGCATTTACGTGTGAATATGTAATAACAAATACTAGCATATATAAATATAAATATAAATATAAATATACCAATGGATTGGTAGAATATTAAAATGTTTCTTGAATTTCTTTTTTGCTTCTGTGAGTAAATTTGTTAGGAAATGATATATATATATATATTTTAGATAATTATCGAGTATATCAATGTTAAAGTTTTCTTTTTTAATGTCCCAACGGAGTTAATAAGGTAGTACATATCTCATTTATTTATTTATTTTTAAATATGTAGTAAGGATTTACTATAAATTTTAATCTTGCTTGTGAAATTAAAACTTTCACCGTTGATGTACCTGATTATTTTTTCATTACAGTAAGCAAAGCTTTATTGACAAATTAAATCGGAATTCTTTGGCTGGGGTTTCCACTAAAACTATTTTACACTCACCTGACTAGTTATCCTTATAAAGTCGTAAGCAAGTTTATTCACATCTCTATTAAAATGAACAAAAAAAAAGGCAAAAAAAAAAAAAAGATTATTCACAAGAGCATGAAAAGCATTAAGCACGATTAACGTTGGATGCAGCTGACAATATCACATACTTCGGAATCCAGCTTCATGTGTATGCACGTTGTAGGAAACATCCGTATTTACTTTTACTCCCTCATTAAGAGCAAGGCGCCATCGCTGTATATGAATTCTTTCATTTTGCCGAAAACGTCGGCTTTCCTAGACGTTGCACCAATCTCCGGTCATCCTTAGTTGTTTCATCAACCTCAGTTGGCAACAAATAACTTGATGTAAGCAATTATTCCTATTCTTCCATAATGTCCATAAAAAAGTTTAGCCTAAATTCCAAATCAAGGCAGAGCTAGTCAAAGTTTCTTTGGGGCCAAATCATATTAGTTGATACTATATTGGTATCAGTCGTAATGTCAGTATGTATTAGTTTTAAGGTAAAATAAAATGATATCAGTAGCGTATGGTTTTGATTTTTGTACAGATTCATACCAGTCGTACTAGCCTATACTGATTAGTAACAATACCCATCGGCCCACACCGGTTGGTACATGATTTTTAATTATTTTTAACTTTTACTTATTTAATTTTTTTAAAAAAATTAATTTCTAATTTTTATTTGATTTTTTATAATTACAATTAAAAATAAAATATATTCATTAACTTACATTATTGAACTGAATTGATAATATATTATGTATTTTTAAATAACTTTATATTTATTTATTTGATGGTTAAGAATTTTAGATATTAAATATCTATAATTTTAAAATTTATATTTGCATGTAAACATATATATATGCATGTAATGGAAGAATGTTTGCATGTTTATATAACATATAATATATTAAAAAACTAGAAAATATGCTATAAATATATATGTATGAAAAAATATTTAAGAAATACTAATAAACCTAAAATAGTACATCAAAACACATTGATAACAGTATGTGCCACTACCAGAAAAATAGTATGCCCAGGTATGGTATTGACTACTTTGGGCCAAACATAATGATAAAAAAGTTAAAAGATAAATGTATAATGTATTTACTTGATGAGTTAGTAAAAGATAAATGTGTAATGTATTAAAAATTTTAAAATATTTTGGAGGCTAAAACTAATGCATCAAATTAAGTTATACACAACAAGAGACAAGTAAATATAAATTTTATTTTGAGGGCTAATTTAGTTATTTTGATATATATATATTTATACTATATTAAAATGATTGATTGAATTGGTGTTATGAATTAATCGAACACCTATTCAATTATTAAAATTACTTAAAGATTTTAAAACTATATTAATAATGATAGAAGTTGAGAGACAATTATGCATTTTTCTATAAAAATATAAACCAACCAACCAATTTCTATGTTATATTGGATTTTAGTCTCTCATAGGTGGATGTAGGCAATTGAGGCTCAACCATGTGAATATCATCTCTTGTTGTATAGTTAACTCCATGTGGATCTTGATGTGAATGTGGTTCCATTTAAAATTTCCCAACAAGTGGCATTAGAGTCATGGTTTGAGACTCATTATTATGTGATCATAAGTAATGATGATTATTCAGTTTAAGGGGAAATTGTTATTGTGAATTGTAAGCATGAGATCGGGGACATGTAAGAGGAGATTGATACAACAAGGTATCAATTTTAGGTGGAGCAATTCTCAATTCATCCAACGCTATAGATCTTGGGTTGATATTGTTAGCTAATGATCTTTAACGAAAGACAACACTAAAAGATAATTCAAGTTGAGAAGAAAAATTCAAGACTGATTTGATCATGTCGAGTCAAGATTACTTGAAGGCGAATGTCTCTTATGGAATTTGTGTCAAGGTAAAGATTGCTAGGCACTTGACGCAATTTTAAATTAGGAATCAGTTTTGATTATAGTAAAATTCTATTGGTTTGAGATTACTTGATAGTTAAGTTTATTTAACGAGTAAATATTCTTAATATAGGAAATATGTCCTAGTGAGTAAGAATTCTTGGTGACCAAGTTAGAAGCTCTATAAATATAGAGTGGGGTTTAACTTTTAGAATTATAAGATTAATGTAAACCCTGTGGGCTTAATTATGGAAGATGGGTTTGTAAAGATGTAAGGAAGAGTTTGGTAAAACACCAAGTTAATGGAATAAACAGTATTCCATGTGTTTGAAGCCTAGAAGCATGGAAGGCTCAAGTTTAGAATTTGCTAAGTGGGTGTTTATATTATTTGCAATCTCTAAGGCTATAATGGATTTTTCTCTCTCATTTATGGATTTACACAATTCAGGTTGAACCTCATTAAATATTGTCTCTTACGTGTATGAATTAACTCCGTGTGGATCTCGATCTAAATTCATTTTCGCTTAAACATTCCCAAAAAGTCCCTAGATAGCTTTTCTCGATCAAACATCCTTGAGCTATTAGAATTATTTTTAAAATAAGTAAAAGGAATAAAGAATTAATTGATTGAATAGTCAATTAATGAGAAACTAGCACATATGAAGCTACATAATATTTTTGGTTAAGTTCTAAACTAATACAATTGATTTAAATATCATTTAGAGAAGCTTTACATATGATGGGAATTGATTATCATTTATGGATTCAAATTTCATAGGTTTTGTAATATAAAATATCTTCTGTTATATATTACACAAAAGGATTCAAATTTTTCTCCAACAATCTTTAGGCATAATTTCTAATTTTAAAAATTGAAAAGGTACTTTAAAAGATATGGTGGTAAAGTTGTAGATATGGAAATGGTTTGATGAAAACTAACTTTCAAGATGGCCAAATATTTACAAATCGAAGGTATAAAAGGAAAAATAAAAATTTGCAACAATTGAAGATGAAAAAAAAAAAGATGATGACAATAAAGATAAAATAAATTCCTATCACCAGAGATAAAATCAATTAAAATGATTTCACTGGATAATGAGATAAGTTTAATTTACTTCTTATTTATATGCATGAATGCTTGCTTTATTAGTTTTTACGTATTTATATAAATTAGATATAACAACTGTTTTGTTATTGATTAAATTACATATTTCACTGGATAATGGGATGTTTCTAAATTCATTTAATATCCTCAATCGATATATACCTTTGTCATCATGAAAAAGTTTTCGAGAGAGTCCTTATAAGAATTATATCTTGAAAAGCTTGTGAGTAATTTTCAAATAAAAATAAGAAGTATCACAAGGAACATAAGAAAGAGCAATGACTCCTATGTAAAAATGTGCATGATGTGGAGTAAGGTTAAGCCTACTTAATCCATGAACAAAAAGCTTTATGCTAATGCCCATGAAATTCAAAGACAAGTAAAATGATGCATGCTTTCATTGTCAAAAATGAAGTCAACAAAGAATGACTATTATGTCTTTTAAAGAATGCGCATTGATAACTATAAAAATAAGTTTACTGCAATAATTTTTAATATGAATTAAATGAATTGTGAAGCATGATGGATAAGTTAAATATTACAAATATGTTAGTAAGGACAAAAACTTGTTCAAAAGATTCCAAATAAGATGAGAAGGAAAGATGACTTACAGTTAATTCTTTCATAATTAAAGCCAATGATAAAGCACTATAAATTTGATATTTATAAATTGCTTAAAGAGTTTGGCTTTAAGATAGTGTTTAAGCAAGATATTATTGTTTTGGGGACATGCTAAATTTATTTATGTTTTCTTTGATTAATCTTTTAATTAAGATAAATCATTTTAAGGATGCTCTTTTTAAATGAGAATGCATGTACGTCTAAATTGGGTTAATTTAAGATAGCACATTTTAAATGCTCAAATTAGATAATACATATTATATATGACTTTTTGTTTAAATACATTTTGGTTGATAATTGTGTAAAATCTTTAGGAATTTATTTCTTAAGATAGAAAATGTTTTGAAAATGCTTGGATTAATACATATTGTTATGATTTACATAGCATGCGATAAATAGAAGGAAAGAATTAAAATATGACTTTTATGTTTAATTATTCAATTGTTGCAAAATTGATATAAGGAGATGACATATTATAATCATGAAGTAATAACGTTAGTAGACTTATTTCCATGTTGCGAACTATTTGTTTGCAAATAGAAATTCAAAAGTTGATGGCCAATAAAGACATGAAAATTGTTTGCTAAGAGATTTACACAAAACATAGAATGATTATAGATATACATCATAATAAGATTTACTATAAGAGAGTATAAATTGATAATCCATCAAAGGATGTGAAATTCACATGGTTTTAAACGTATGAATTAAGGTAAAGTGGTGTATATGGAGTAATCTAAAAGGTTATTATGTGTAAGACAAGATTATGGAATGTTTAAATCAGATAAGTTCTTCAATAAACTTAGTAGTGGCCCGAACAAATCAACTATAATTAGTGAAACAAATGCCATAATCAGCAAAATGCTAATAACAAAGAAAAAGAAATAAATGCCACAATTAGCAATGGCCCATCCAAATTTACCCTAAACACATACAAGATGCCAAGCATGTATTTTTCTAGTATGCCCTATCCTGGCCTTAACCCATACCTAAGTTCCTTAGCTCCACAATTAATATATATTTTTAGATACAACTCTACATTCAGCTTTCAATCAAATACTATCCAAAATACCACCTAAACATTCAACCCTAACAATGTAACACCTAAAATAAATAACATGCTGCTCAAGAAATAGAAAGTTTTTGTTAACTTTAATAGAGTGATTGAACCAGGAGGGGGTGAATTGGTTCCATAAAACTTTGTAAATTTGAAAATTAAAATAAGATAGGGAAGAAAGAAAAATCAACAATGGATGTATAGAGGTTCGATCCTTTAATTCGACACCTACATCCTCTCTTCTTGGTACTTTCTTACCAAGGTGATTCCCACAATTTACTAAGGAAATTGTTACCTTTAAGGTAAGGTATAACCTTACACAACTATCTTTTAAGGCTTAGATAGAACCTTTCAAATATTTTGAGAATTATACCCTAAACTCTCAAATATTTTCACTCACTT
>JAQSVH010005084.1:0-12333 GCA_029448705.1 Adansonia digitata | reverse complement strand
TTTGCCCAACCCTATCAATTCAGATAATGTAAAGAAGTATTATGCCTAAAAAGAGATATCATAAAAAAAAAGGGAAAAAGGAAAAAATATGTTAAAAAGGGGAGGCCTCAAATTGTAAACCCAAATAAACTAGCTTGGGCAAAGGAATATGTCAAGTGAAATCAGTTGAAAGGTCAATACCTAAAATGGAAGGCAACATGCAATATAAGATATCTTCAAAATACTGATCCATGTAAGATTAGTGTTCCATTCATGAAAGACTTTTGAAAAATTAAATAGGTGATTTGACTATTTGAGTAATACCCAATTTTGTTCTATACCTTATTCGCACTCTTATTGAAAAACCAATGTTGTATTCCTTTTCTCTGTAGGAATGTAAATACATATTTTTATCCACACCCTTATCGAATCCTTTAGTCATGATGACATTTCTAATAAATGATAATTGATATTTTAGAAATAAATGATAAAAAGATTTGTTTGCATTACTTTGGACTAAAGTTAAACATTATAGGGATCTTAGTTACTGTTTTGACTCTTCGAACATTCTAGGAAGGATTAAAATAAATGGATAATGTGGATAAGTGCTATCAAAGAAAAAGGAATACAGAAGTGGTTATTAAAAGGCATTTTTTATAAGAAAAAATTTTTTATGAAGAAGATGCAGGAACCATTTGCCTTACCCACCTTACCCAAAGAAAATAGTATTAATAACATTTTATAAAAATGCATTTGACTCTAAGTACAATAGTAGGCTGATTTTATCTACTCCATTTTCTAAAGATACCATTAAATTGAGGTTCAGGCACTGACTCTTTCGGCAAAAATAAGAATAAATGTTTGTAACATTTTCTAAAAATGCTTTCAAATTCCAAAATAGCTTGGATTAGCGATAATGACTAATCATTAGATTCATAGGTTGCATAAAAAAAATTCATGAGAATTCATCATTTACATTGTGCATGCATTTGAATTCAATAATTTGCATAAAAAGTTAAGCATGACATGAAAGGAGAATAACAATCATGTTTGCTCTTTCAAAATTGAAAAATAAGTTTTCCATCCTTTCAAAATTGATCAAGTATCAAATGTTATCTCAATTCTTCTCATTCATTGACTCGTATAACTTTATCTTGTTCAACTCTTTTTAGTTTGTGACTTTTATGGTTTTATTCTGATCAATTTCTCTTGCTTGTTGACTCATAATGGTTTCATCTTCGTTAATTTTTCTCATTCGTTGACTTGTATGGTTTTATCCTGATCAACTCTTCTTATTCATTGACTCTTATGGTTTTGTCTCAGTCAAGTCATCTTATTCCTTGAGTTATATAGCTTTATCTCAATCAACTCTTTTTATTTGTTGACTCGTATAGTTTTGTCTCGATCATTTTTTCTCATTCGTTGACTTGTACAGTTTCATCCTAGTCAACTCTTTTTATTTATAGACTCCTATGGTTTCACCCTTGTCAACTCTTCTTATTTGTTGACTCATATGGTTTCATCATAGTCAACTCCTATTATTTGTTAACTTATATAGTTTCATCTTAATTAACTCCTCTCGTTCGTTGACTTTTATGGTTTTGTCTCGATCAACTCATCTAATTTGTTGACTCATATGGTTCCATCCTCGTCAACTCTTCTCATTTGTTGACTTATATGGTTTACATCCTGGTCAACTCTTGTCATTTGCTGGCTTGTATGGTTTTATCTTGTTCAAATCTTCTATTTGTTAGCTTGTATGGTTTTGTCTCGATCAACTCTTTTGGCTCCTTGACCTAGCTCTCGTTTTAGTTTCCATTTTAACCTATAGTTTCACCAATAGTTAATCAATTTTTATGTTCATTTTAGTTTAGTTTATTTTTCAAAGTGTAATGGCCTAAACAAAATTATATCTATTTGGAATTTGCTTTATTTATGGTTTTCAGCGACGGCCAAAGAGAGGCAGTTATGACATCAAATTTTGTTTGTGTCCCTTTTCCAATAGTCCTAAATATCCAAGATAAGGACTTAGCGATCACCCTGGTCGAAGGCAACTTTCTTTAGATGAACTAGACAATTTTAAGGCCTTTCTAGTCATACTTAAATGGCCGCATGAGCACATGATGAAAAAAGTACTAATTGGAGTCCTAGTTTCAGATATACAAGACAAATATTTAGGAGAAAATTTGTTTTGAATATTTTCTTGTTAAATTTTGGAAATCCATTTTTACGGATGTTATCACGATCAAATTTTCTATTTTTAGAAAATTTACGAGAATTTATTGTAAAATTTGGGAAGTTGACTATCGTATATTTTTACCATTCCTATGTGGTATCTATGTTAGTATGCACTCTAAAAAATTAGAAATATTCAAGAAAAAATTCTTATTTGCATTTTTTACCAAGGGGTATCAAGTTGTCAATTGTGGAACTTAAATTTGAATCTTTTGTAATACAACAAGCAACATACTCGTGAAATGTTTTTGGTAAGAATTATTTCAGATTCAAATTTTTCACTTTATTATTTTCATAAATCGATATTTTAATTCATGCATTGAATATAATTCATTTTTATAAAATTTGCACATATTTTTAAAATTTTTCCTATTTTTAAGATACTAAGTTTTCTATTTCATAATTTTTTGATAAGATTTTTCTAAGCTTATATGCTTAAAATTCTTTAAATATTATTGTTAAATTCATATTAAATCAGTTTTTGAAAATTTAATTTATTTTATGTCTTTTGCATTTTTTTACATATAACAATTTTTCCTACTAAGGGTTTTTCTTGTAAAATTTTAAGAGTTTAGGAACTTTAATTTTTTTTTCTTTCTTGAAAATTAAAATTGATTTTGTTATTAGATTAAATTAGATTTATTATGTGAAATTTCATTTCAAATACATAATATTTTATTTTTACAATTTAATCCTTCTAATTAATTTTATGGTATAATTTTACATATATATAATTATCTCCTAAAAATTCGCTAGAGCTTGATGATGTCATGGATGACACAAGCCACAAAATGACAAATTTAATTAATTTAAATCAAATCAAATTAAAAAGTAATAATTAGCAAAAAGAAATAGATATAAAAAAAGGAAAAAAACATGGAAAAGCCTAGAAAGCTTTCAGCCAAAGGCTTTTACTTTAGCCTTTGGCCAAATCCTTCCCCTATAAATAGGGGAAGGTTATTTCAAAATGAAGCTTTTGGCTTCCAACATAAAAAACACTAAAAAATAATAATTTTTCAAGTTTTAAGCATTTTAAAGGTATAATCTCTTATAAAATTCATAATTTTTGTTCATTTTATTCATTTTTCTTTCTATTATTTTTTAAATATTTTCATGCTTATATGCTAATAAATATATATATTTTTAGATTTTACTCTCGTATTTAAGTTTGATGATATTTATTCATGGTTATTTTCAAGATTTTGTGTTGGAAAATATTGATGTATATTTGTTTCTTCACCTTGGCCTAATTTAATAAGGGATCTTGATAATGTTTTTATGCTTTTTTTGTGATGATTTTATGTTTTTAGATTATCTTGTAATATTAGGAAATCTAAAGACTAAATTGTAAAAACTTCAAAAAAATTTATAGGCCATTCTTCCTTGGCCGATTGTCTTTAGTACCATTGAAGGATTGTTTCATGCAGTTTTGAACATGTTTAAGGCATTTTTCACATTTTAGGGACATATTTATAATTTCACAAAGTTTAGAGACTAGATTGCAAAGAGTGGAAAAATTTTATTTCATGGCTAAGGGTTTTTGGCCAAATTTTATGAGGATGTTTGCCTTGTTTTACTTGGTGATTTTCATATGTTTGATGATGTTTTATGGTGCTTTTCCATGTAGGGATCAAATTGAAAATTAAAAAAAAAAATTAAGGACCATATAGCAAATCTTTTCATTTTAAAGATGAAATGGTCTTTTTTGTCATGTTGAAATATTTCTAACATTCCTCCGGTTTTCTAAAAGGGGTGTAGAAATTATTAAAACTTTTCGTATCCTTCCAGTTTTCTGTTAGGGTATGAAATGTAATTTTGAAAAGTTTAAGGGCTTCATTGTAATTTTACAATTTAAGTCAATTTTCATATTTTAGTTTCCCCATTTAGGATAAAATGATTATTTCTTATCATATTAGTGTCCATTAGGGTACCAGGATACTTTCATGTTGAAAATATGCCCTAAAGGTATTTTGATAATTTTCTCTAAAGCTGAATTTGATATAGTCACCAGGATTCTTTTATGCCAAAGGTGTATATTAGGAATGTTTTATCATTTCATGATCATTTTAAAGTCCTTAGGGTTATTGGGATACTTTCATGTAAAAGGTATACCCTAGGGGTATTTTGGTAATTTTCTTAAAATCAAGTATGATACAGTCACTAGGATGCTTTTATGCCAAAAATGTAGATTTAAGATAGGTTCATCCATTTGCAACTATTTTAAAGTCCTTTACGATTACCAAGATACTTGAATGTCAAAGGTATACCCAAAGGCATTTTTGTAATTTTGTGTTAGAACCAAGTCTTATATGAATACTGGGATGCTTTCATATTGAAAGTACACATTAGGGATAGGTTCATCACATTAGAAAGTTTTCCAGTTTTAATTTTATTAATATTTTTAATAAAATCAAATATTTTTAAAAAATTAAGGTAATATCTCCAAATTAAAATAGTAAGAAAAATTTTGCCCAACATATGAGAGGTATTTTGCAAATTATTCTAATAACGAGATATCCTTTTCAAATAGAAAGTTAGGATTTTTCAATTTTTGTAAAAAATAAAACCTTTTTATCCCACCAGCTTTCCAGCGAGGTACATAAGATATTTTAATTTTTAAAACTTTTCATATTTCCATCAGCCTTCTAGTAGGGTAAGAAAGAGTGATAAAAACTTTCATGTTTTTTTCTGAAAGAGTTTGAAAGATATTTTGTTTTTTAAAAATATTAAAAACTTAATTTTCTCGAAATAATATATTTGTTTGATAAAATATTATATATGGAAATTATAATTAAATGCTAAATATTGAAATTGAATAAAAATTAGAATTTAAGTTAACATGCGATTTATAAAGTATCAATTTTTGGGCATCATGAGTGGGTTGATCCTTACTCATCATTGTAACTGATTCCCAGATCCTTTCATGTGATCTCTACTATCAACGTGGACCTTGGGTTTTATTTTTATTGGTTTCATAACCCATAAAACCTAAACAGCTCTAGGTGTCCAATCTCACCAAATAAATAGACTGGTGATGACCTCAAATAAATGCTCATTTTGTAATAACTATCTAGAATTAGATCAAGTAAGCAATTTATCTTGACAAATCAGTTGTCGGACATAAAAAATTAAAAAGAATATTAACAATGAATAGGCCTCCAAAAATAATAAAAATAATGATATATAGATATATATATATAGGAATAAGGGATACATCAAGTTAGGCTGATTAGGATTCGAAAACGGGCGATGTTATGACAACAAATACTCAGCAAGTAATTACATCCCTTTAGTTTGATTAAGCATATGGTAAAACATTTACACCAAAATTATAAACAATAATAATTTGAAAATAAAATTGGATAACTAATATTAATAAAAATTAATTTCAAAAGTAAATTATCTAATAACAAAATGAATTAGATTAATTCAAAATTAGATTATCAAATAACAGGTCTAATCATATTGTTTCAAAATCATATTTTTATTTATCTCTTGTAACATACAAAGGCCACATTTAACCTTTGTGGTATTGGCCAAAACAAAAATCATGATTAGCATTAGTGGCAGTGGGTCAAAAGCATATTAGAAGCAACTAGATGGCTGCACCGAACAAAGCAAAAACCAATATCCCAAGCCAATGGCATAGTTCGAACAAAAACTACTATTCTAAACCAATGTTGAGCTTGGAAACAAAAAACAGTATTTGAACCAGTCGCACGCTTCAAAACCAATTTCTAATCACAAAGTACATGTCATACTGAGAGCAGTCATATTGGGGGACAACATTTTTCTTAACTGGTGGCATGATTCGAGATAGCCAATGTTCAACCATCGTTGACATGGTTAGGGCATAGCCATACTAGTAGATGAATTAAAACAGAACATATATTTTTAAATTACCTAACTATACAAAGCAATAGACAAATCATATTTCATACCAAAGAAAATTTCATATAATTTCTTTCAAAGCATTTTATTTACTAAACTATATTCCAAATTATAGATAAATAATTAGATGTATACATAGGCTTAAACAAAAATCATATTTGATGATCAAATCAAAATACAAAATCATGTTCTAAATATTAAAGAATAATTGCATACTTTGCATGCTTAATCTGATTTAACGAAGCAAGGACAAAACATTATATATTATATATAAAATATAAGCATGATGAGGCTGATTTATGGGTGTAAAAACACCAAAAGGGTATTTGCCACTTACCTTATTCACTAAATTGAAACCCAAAACAAAGAAATTATATCTCTTAAAGCCTAATAATTTGAAAAAGAAAAGTACCCAAATTAGAAATTAAAGCCGTCAATTTATCTAAACCAACCAAGACATTCATTGGATCAATTTAAGGCACTTAGTGTGTGGTAACTCTTTTTTCAATTAGATTATTTTCAAAGTACTTTTTTGAAGATAAAAATGAATTTCTTTATAACTTACAAAATATTAAAACATACAAAAATAATAAATTAAAAAATAAAACATAAAATCAGTAGCAATTATTAAAAGTTGAATTAAAACATTGAATAAATTTTGTAGTTAAAAAATTATAAATAATCAAGTAAACTTTTCATAAAACCGAGTAAAATGAAGAAAATATCACAATAATATGTTTTTATATGTTAAAATTCACTAAAAATGAAGAAACTAAAATTCATATTATTTTTTACTAAATAAAATTTATTTTGGATGAAAATAATTTTTAAAATAATTATAAAATGAAAAGTTATCAATTTTAAAATTTTCAAGCTCTATAATCATTTGGCTTATTTTGAGCACTTGTATCTAACATATTAAGTCAAATCTAGAAAATATTTGATATAAAATGAACCCTACAAATCATACTTTAAAACCCAAATTTGTTTTAATACTAATATTGATTAGAATCCTATTTTTCGAAGACTAAAATTCACAAAATTATCAGTGGTTATTAAAAATTTAGGGTTTCAAAAATCATTTGGTTTACTTGAAGCCATTAAAACTCCAAATTTGTTCAAACACTAGTGATGTTTTAAAACATGATTTCATGGTGAAATGTAATAATATAGTACAAAATTTTGTTTCGACAAAAACGAATTCATATTGCCTTGGTTTAGAAGGTCCAAAATTTAGAAATCATCACAAGCTGCACAACATTTTTTAGGTTTCTAGATTTGTTTAATCAGCTTTGGGACTCGATTTCTCATAACATAAAACTTGTCTGATAAAACTAAATGTACCAATGGAAAGATTTCATTTCATTTTATAAAACTCATGCAAGTTTTGACCAAAATAATTTCCAAAAAATGAATTTATGATGATCTAAAGTTAGCTTATTAAAACTATCAAAAACCCATTTTTTAGAATATAAAAAGTGATTTCTTTCAAAATGCTAATCCAATTAAGTTTTCATAAGAAATGTTGTATAGGTCTTGAGGAGATCTTTTTATCAGTACCTACCATGTTGTTAGAAAGTCACCAAAATGACATTGGAATAATTTTAAAGTTAATAAATAACAAAATTAATACACGAGTATTGTAACAAACTAATGAAATTAGGCTAAATCTTACCTTATATCTTTAATTTTTTACTTAACTCAAAGTTTCAAACTTTCTTTTCTTTATTAGTTTTATTTTTTTGTTTGATTGATAGAAAACTATTGATACTCATTTTTTTTTTGTTTCCCCTATTTTAAGCTTAATATTTTAATAGCAATTATAATAGGCTTAAGTGACAGTCTTTATAAAAATTTGGACTCTTACTTTTTTTAACTTCTCAAATAACTAAGGGTTATTATGACTTGAGCCTTTTGGGCTAAGTACTACACTTACTCAAATTAGATTCTCCCTTGTTCCTTTCATTCAACCACTTTCATATTGTTTTATTTCGGTGGATGATTGTTTATCGTAGTCATACTCATTGGTGAAACTTCATAGGTGTTTCAATACTATTGTTATTTTTGCCTTTCTAAAATGCTTCTAATTTACTGGATGCTTCTAATTTAATAACATTATAACAGGATACAAATATAGTATGTAAGACATATGCTTAAGAAGATCATATGGAATTGATCAGCATCACTTTTGTCATGTTTGGTTTGTTGCACATCCAAGATAAGTTGGTATCACTAAGTTTATCACTTATTGCTTGGTACCTCGTTGTACCAATTTCATAATGTTTGTCTATCAGTTGCATCATTAGAATAGGCCTCCTCTTAATCTCTATGACATTAATGAAAATGAAGACTTCATAAATAAATGTGACAATGGCATTATTATTCATAAAAATTAAGATCCTGCGGTTGAGCCTTGATCTAGAACAAGTGTGTGCTATCAAAAGCTTGTGTCTTTAAAACAATCTTCTTGTTTCTATTATTGATATATGCTTTTGTATGTTTGTGTGAAATAGAAGGTACAAAACAAGATTGTAGAAACTATAGGTGATGCATTCTTGTCTTGTGATAGGTACATGACATCATATTCCAAGGTTGTAGGAACTATATATTGGTGATGTGTTCTTGTGTTATGGCAACTACATGACATTAAATCGTATTTTTCTATTTCTTGTTTTCTTCTTACTACTTTTAGTTTAAGGCTTTTGTGTTTGTAATAAATGAAACTAACTTGATTAGGAGCAAAAATAGGTTAATAGTTGTTTATGTAGTACTTAGCAACTATCATAACTTAGATGTTGAATAGCAAATAATAGATAGCTCATTGTTGAAAGGATCTAGAGAAGTTGGATAAGTAAATTTAACTTAATTTATTATAAAAACAAGGTTTAAAGTAGGTTAGGCAATGCACTAAGAATAGTTAAACCTTTACCAAGGCCTGATGAAGTAAGTAAAAATGGTTGAATATGAAATTGTAGGTAATTCATTGTTGGACCAATAAGTTTCCAGCTTAACTAACTTTTCACTAATTTTAACATTTTGGAAGTGATGTCGTACAACAAGCATAGTAAAGGTCAATATAAAGCTAGTATCTCTAATATATTTATGAATTTTAGAAAATATTAGTGATTTGGTTGAAAGGACTTTATGCCATAATATACATGACCAATGAAAATAAGAGTGGAGGCCTATAGTTGCTTTTCCTAAAACACATCACTGAATCATCATATATGTACTTCTCCCTTCTCCCTAGCTAAATTTCAAAGGTAGTTTTTGTCTTTTTAGGTACAAAACATAGTTTTATCAAACATACTGTATTTCTTGATTATTAAAAGAAATTAAATTAGACTATAAAAATTTCGAGCTGCCTATAACATTATGGACTTGTAATTATGTTTTACAATAACTATTAATTTTTCATTATGGTTTTCTTTAATGAACTTTCATATAGTGATGGGTCTATACAAGGATTGTTAATCTAAGCTAATATGTGTTCATTTTAACATGCCTTGATATGGTTATGCTATGTCCTACATTTTGACCATGCATTTGATCATGCCATTTTTGTGTTTATTGTTGGATACTTTGGCTATGATTTTAATTTATTAAATGCTTGTAAAAATGCTTGCTTAATGTCTTGGTTAATTGTTTGCTACCATAGAAAATATTCTTTAATTTAAGTTAATCTTTATTCAAACTAGTGAGATTAATGTTAGCCTAATATTTCTAACATATTACTGCTTTAATCTTGGTGAAAATCAAGCATTTACATTTGGCTTCATGGTCTAACAAGGCCTAATAAAATTTGTTTTTTCGCTCTTAATAATGTCATTTTTTAATGTTTGATGACAATCTTTGATTAGAGTAATAGTGTTGTGACATAATGGCATAGATAATGGATTATTCACTTGCCCATATTCTTGGGGACTTTAAAACTGTGATTCAATTGTCGTGGAACCATAATGATAGACATTATTATATCTGTAACATCAACTCATGTTTAGGAAAACCCAAAACAAAAAATTCCATTATTTTAGTATTGGCAGAGCATAACCCACTTTGAAAATTTATTTCGGAGTCCTAGACAATTTTTTTCAAAGGGCATTAAATTACCCTTTTGATTATATCTCTCTTCTCTTTAGACAAGTTCAAATAAGGGAGTTATGATTTTTCGAATATGTGTTGTTTGAAACCCTTTGGGCTAGCAATTGAGTTGCATTACAAATGATTTTTCTATTTTTTAAAATATTTTCCTAAAAACTATGTGAAATTTCCTTTCTAAAAAGCTATTGTCTACTTTTTGAGTTTGAACAAATCTGAGTTGATTTTTTAAAGTTTGATGCACTTATTTTCTTGCACTTACTGTTAGTGCTTAAATAAGCCTAACTTTAAAAATTATCTTCTTCCAAAATTCAATTTTCTTGAATTTTTTAGTATGTTTATTTTAATTCTCGACAAGTTACTTTCCAACGATATCTTGTTTGCCCCTTAAAACCATCAAATAAATCTAGAATAAATTCGAGAAGTTGGATAGCATGAATTTGTCCCCATTTTTTAGCCTTAGTTAAGTTTCAATAATTTTTTGAATCTCCTTTTTAAGGCATTTAAATGCCTTGGAGCAAGTTTGATATCCTAAGAAATTTTCAAGTCATATGCATGTCCCACTAGGCTCGGATTAAAGCCTAATGTTTTCAAAAAGTAACATAAATCTTTTATATAAGTTTTTTGGTTTTAAGCCAAAAATCTACCTTTCTTTTCAAAATATTTAAAAATTATTTCATTCTTTAAGGATTGCCAATGTTTTCATTCATATTGGTTTTTAACCTGGTTTTTCAAAATTTCACCCAAAATCAATTTTTTTCTCTCCTAAATTGCTTTGGATTTGTTAGCTTTAACGGAGAGATTGAATCAAGAGAGGGGGTGAATTAGTTTAATAAAAATTTTGTAAATTTGAAAATTAAAAAAGAAAGAAAGAAAAATCAACAATGTATAAAGGTTCGGTCTTTTAATTCAGCACCTAAGTCCTCTCTTCTTGGTACTTTCTTACCAAGGTGATTTTCACAATTCACTAAGGAAATTGTTACCTTTAAGGATAAGGTATAATCTTACACAACTATCTTTTAAGGATTAGATAGAACCTTTCAAATACCTTAAGAATTATACCCCAAACTCTCAAGTATTTTCACTCACTTTCACTCAACCCTTTTTTGTCAAATGAAAGAAGAATTTTGCAAACTAATTGAACCTCTAGTAGGTGGATGTTTACTGGAACTTGCGTACAAGAAGAATGAGATAAAAATGAACTTAAAAGTGTATGAGTTGATACAAGTAGAAAATAATGATTTTGATGATTTTGAGCTTTTGTTGTTCAATAATTCAATGTAATATGTATCTCTACTTCTTCAGCCATTTGGAACCTCCATTTATAGCTGCAAATTGATTCATAGACATTAGGCATTTAATCGGGTGGTTGGAGAGCCGTTGTAGCCTTCATAAATGCTGATTTTCATTCAATCTTGCGCTATAGTATCGATACAATACCAATAGTATCGATACACAGTTTAAAGAAGTGACCATTACAACTTGTTGTATCGATACTGGGGTCTCAATATTGATACTAAGCAAGTTGTATCGATACATATGAAGGTTTCAACCAAATGTAGGCTACTGCCAAGCTCTGTATCGATACTCATGGGGTTAGTATCGATACTTATCAACCTGTATCAATATATATACACTTGTATCGATACATTTAAGGGTTTCATGCAAACCTTGGCTATTGCCAAGCCCTGTATCAATACTCAGGGAGTGAGTATCAATACTTAGCAACTTGTACTGATACACATGTTCATTGTATCGATACATTTAAGGATTTTATGCATCATATCGATACTAATGTTCTTTGTATTGATACTAGGTTTCAAAACTTGTTTGTAAAATCATTTTTGTGGACTCAATTTAAACATAAATACAAGGTCGAGTATTGATTTGACTTAAGTTTGTTGGTTATATCAAAACTAAATATAAGGTTAACAATCTCCCCATTTTTGATATAACAAAACTTAAGATAAATTTGTTTATGTTTAAGTTTAATCAAAGACAAAACTCCCACTCAATAAATTGCCCAAAATTTAAGTTTAATATGTTCTTCGATTTCCAACATATACATAATCAATTCATAATTAATGTTTCAACATATGCATGATAACATAATGCAAATTTAAGGTCTTT
>JAQSVH010005020.1:0-12337 GCA_029448705.1 Adansonia digitata | reverse complement strand
CATGTATCGATACATTCAAGTAAAATTATGAATTTTCTCATATCTTTTGTCCCCGGATACCTTGGACTACATCATTTAATGCCATATCTTTGTATTTACCTTTGATATGATCCCTAGGCCTTCTTGACATTCTCAAAATACCTTTTTCGTCGGGCAATGTTGTCGCCCGGCGATCACGCCCCCTCTTACGTCCATGCTTCAGATTATTAAAAATTAGCCCGGACAAAATAAAGTGTCTACATAGGACATGACGTTTATCCTTTAGCATGAGACCATGGAATTCGTCATATTTATTTTCTCAAGGATATCGATGGAAAATCTTAAAATGCCTCTTTTGAAGATATTTCAAAAACCTCTAAAGCCTCTTTTAAGAACATTTCATCAAAAACTTTTTTAAAGATATTTTGAAAATTCCCAAAGCTTTTCCTGAAGATGTTTCACCAAAAAACCTCCAAAGCCTTTCTTGAAGATATTTCATCAAAAACTTTTAGAACCTCTCTTAAGGAAATTTCATTAAAAACTTTTAGAGCAACTTTTAAGGATATTTCATTAAAAACTTTTAGAGCCTCTCTTAAGGATATTTCAAAAAGTTCTAAAGTTTTCTCGAAGGCATTTTCACCAAAAAATGTTCAAAGCCTCTCTTTAGGACATGTCATGATAAACTTGTAAACTTTCTTTTAAGGACATATCATCAAAAACTTTTAGAGCCTCTCTTGGGGATATTTTAAAAATTTTCAAAGGCTCTCTTAAGGATATTTCATCAAAAACCTCAAAAGCCTCTCTCGAGAACATTACATCAAAACTTTCAAAGTCTTTGTCAAAGACTTTTCATTAGAAAACCTTTAGAGCCTTTCTTGAGGATAGTTTGTCCAAAGCTTTTCTTAAGGATATTTTGTAAAACACTTTAGGACCTCTTTTAAGAATATCCCTAAAAGCCTCTCTTTAGGATGTTTCAATCCAAATAGTTTTCAAAGTTCTCCCATGTACCTATGTTAGTCCATAAAGAGCAAGACACCTATCGAGTCACTCTATAAAGAGTTGGATGCTTATTGAGTCAAAACCCATATTATCTAGTGCCTGTCCAAAAGGTCAAACCCTAAAAAGCTATAAGCTTAATAAGAAGGTTAAGCCTTGCAAAGCTTATCAAAATTTCTTTTACCAATCGAAACTACTACCAACTTATCTTGCCTATCTCAGTGTGATACTGATTGGATCTCTATTTTGTAAATATTCAAAAGGCATCATTGTACCTTTGAGAAAATAATGTTTATTTATCTTTGCCTTATTCTAAATACTCAGCAACAGCCAAAATGAGGCAATTGTAGACACCCTATTTTATCTTAGCCAATATTTAAGGTATCAAAAGTCATCATCCAAAGCACTATTAAGGTTACTCAAAAAAGCGTGGGTTAGTTTTTTACCATTCCCACCAGGGTAAAAGGGTTCAAAGAGTCAAAGATAAAAAATCTACTTTTTGTATGTATGTCTCAATACTTATTGATACAAGGCTTCACATTATTTAAATTCCAAAATTTTACTATTTTGTATTGATACTAATGGGCATGGTATCAATACTTAGGGAGTGGTATTGATATTAAGGGTGTTTGTATGAATACAGAGTTATGTCATAGCTAAAATCGTGAACTTTGGGCAAGATGTACCCATACAAGGCTTAAAGTATCAATACTAAGGAAAATTTCGATTATAGTTCAATACAAAGGGCTTGAGTATCAATATTGAAAAAAATGTTATTTTAGTATCGATACAAGCTTCATTGTATTGATACCAAAGACAAAAATATAGTATGTATAGATACAAGGCTCTTTGTATCAATACTTAAAGGCCTTTTTTATGATTTAAAAGTTCATTGTATGGATACCATAAGGCAAAACTTCACCTATGTCATGATTGTTTTCATGCTTTTATTCATTGCAACATCTCAATATGAATTTGGTCATGACATTGGCCTAAAATATCATCCAAAATCAAAGGTAAATGCATATAAATCATGTGGATTTCATTTTTGGGCTTTAGAGAAAAAAGCCTATTAAGCTTGGCATAAGGTATTTCATGAGAAAATTTGATTTGATAAAGGGCAAAGTTGATATTACTTATTTAATCAGCTAATGCATGGTTTTCTTTGCCTTCAAGAATCGAAATTAACTAATCAAATGCTAAAAGGTTTCATATTAGTACAATGACTCATCATATTGTACATGTCAAAAGACGTATTGCCCTTTTTGCTAGGTCATTTTAGTGGCTAGAATGCACCCCATATAATCCAACTTTTTTACTTAGTTGAGGAGGTTACCCCTTATTTACATCAGCTATTAAAAAGCTTTAAACTCTCCTAAAAAAAGTCATATTCTTGTAGCTCCTCTTGCACATTTCTAAAAACCTTTCTAAAATCTCTTATTCTCTTAATCTCAACCCTTAAAACCATTCTCCTTAGACATCATGACCAAAAGCTCTTTCTTTTCATTGATTCCTTACTAGTCCACAGTAATGAAAGGGAACAAAATGAGTTCAAAGTTGCTTGGTTGCTGCTCAAGACAAAATTTAGGAATTAAGGTCTTATTAGTGTATATTTTTAATCTTTCCTCCACTATGCTTTTTGTTTTTCTTTATCATCATCATCCTACATGTTCCATGAACCTATTAAGGCTCATATGCATTATTGTGGCTTTGTTTGTGGTAGCTTTAGCATTTTGATGACTTCTTGATGCCGTAATGTTATTTTGTTGATCAAAAATACCATACATCTTGTTGACATTAAAACAACCCTTGTTTATGTTATTTTTACATGTCCATTTCATATAAGTGCTCATCCTAGCATATTTTGATCTTAACCATGCCTTTGGTTTCATTTTTACTATGATTTCCTTGTTGAAATGCATAGATTTTTTTGAATGTTTACTCATGTTATATATCTTCACTTAGTTTAGTTGATCATATGTTTGTTGAAATGCCTTTATGATATTTGTAAAAAATTGTTTTCAAAGAAAACCCTAAGTTAAATCCATACTAACTTTAATCAATAGGTATTAGCATGGATTTAATGTTTGCAGTATTCGTTCTCCAATCTTGGGGATATATTAGGCACAAATGTCTAGAATCGTCATCTCTTTAGGCCTAGGAAATTTTATTTTTAAACCTTATTTACTAAAAGTGTTTTCAAGTGTTCTATTAAAGTTTTGTTTTTAGCCTTTCATCATGACTAATGGCATGAACAGTGGCCTATTCTTTGATAGGTGGATTGTTCCATTATGCTATACCATAGACCTCAGTGATTGGGCATTCCCATGTTTATCACCTTCACACGTGACAAAAAAAACCATAAACTTTTAGAAACCCTTGTTTTGGTACTGATAGCACTGTGGTCTTGCTTAGAAAATTTATTTTTAGACTCGAAAGAATTTTTAAAAATTTTTTGACATTTTTCTCGAAAAGGTCTCGAATTACATTTACAATGAAACCTCATTTGCCTTTGGATTATTCTAGATGTGGGAGTTATGATTTTTTAAACCTTTGCTATTTGGAACCCTTAAAATCAGCAATTCATATTATGTTTGGGCAATTTTGACCAATCACATGACTTTCTAGATTTTTAAATATCTTTTTCTAAACGATTTGTAAAATTTCCCTTTTGAAAAGGTATCACTTTCAATTTTAAATGTGTCCGGTGTGATTTTTTTAAGTTCACTACTCATTTTCCCCTGTATTTGCTGTTAATGCTGACTCAAACTTGGCTTCAAAAAATTAATGCTATCTAGAAAATGATTTTCTAGGGTTTTGGAATATATTTACAATAAGCCTTATCGTGTTACCTTTCTAATGGTATCTTGATTACCATCAGAAACCTTCGAACCAAACTCAAATAAGCTCAGGAAGGTGGATAGCATGTTGTTGTCTCCTGCTTGCATCGAACTTGATAAAAGTCACTAGAATTTTCTTGAACTTTCTCTTTGAGTTATTCGAATAATTTGAAATGTATTCAATGACTTTTCTATAGAGTTTCGTGTCATAATAGGGGTTTAATTAGGGTCGGATCAAAGCTCTAGACACTTTTCAAAATTAACGTCCATTTTCTATTTAAATTTTTAGGTTTCAATTCTAAGATATACATTTTCCTCAAAATATATATTGAATTCCAACTTTCAAAAATCACTCAAAATTTTTTTCAGGGGATATTCTAAGCCTGTTTTTCCAAAGGGATACTCTAACGTTGTTTTTCAAGAAGATACTCTAACCTCACTTTTTAAAAACCCTTTGAAAATCTAAGTTTTCTTTCATCCCTGGGCCTTTTCGGACATTTTATTAAAGTTTTTACACTGAAGATGGCCATCGAATCCAAAAAGGTCTCAAAATTGTCAATATGTTTATTCCTCAATAACTGAGGTCAATTACAAGATCATTTTGACCATTTTTTTCTTTTTTATGTCTTTATGTATGCATCTTTAATGGAATGCTTATTATGTTCTTTTATGCCTCACTAACATGTTTCCTTTTTCCATAATGATTTTCCATTCATGATTTTAAACTTAAATTTTATAAAATCTAAGGCAATGTTCTACATTAGTAATCATATACTACTTGGTGTATGGTATCCTCTTCTAAATCAATCTAGAGGTCATTGTACTAAACCTTTTATGCTTTTCCTTCCTCTTGGGTTTCATACCATGAAAACCTAGATATAATATCTAAAAATTTGCATTTGTGAGAAAGGGATTACATATAAATAATGACCATAAATAAAATTGAGGAAAACTGAGATTTGAATAACTCATAGCTAGATTTAACAATTTTGGGCGTCATGGGGATGCTACAAGTCTATAGAATTAATATTTCATGTTTTGTAACTTAGAATGACTTGTTTTAATGGGTATCCTATCATACCTAGCCCAAAATGATAGGACGTGACTCTAAGTCTTGGCCATTTCATAATAACCATCCAAAAATAGTTGAACGTGTGATTTGGCCGATGGTCATCCCCTCAACCTTTGCTCCTTTATACCTAATTCAAATCCCGACTAAGGGATGACCTAAAGCCAAGCCCCTTCCCTATTTCTTCCATTATTTTTTAAGTCGGGCATGCTGTGGTGGCAGGTTACAATAGTATCGATACCTAACACCAATAGACATGCCCAAATTTTGAAACATTTGACTTCGAGTAGCAAATGTTTGATCCTCACACAAAAAGAGTTGAGTCCCACTTGGAATGATCGTTTGATATATGATTTTAGGCATTTCTAGATTTCAAAGAGAGAATGGATGAAATTAGTTGTCCAAAGTGGGTTGAAAATGGTAAATCATAGTTGTTAGCCACTAAAGTTAGAGGTTTCAAATAGCGTATGATCAAAAAATCATAACTCCCTTATTGAAAAGTCACATACATAGCTCATTAGAAAGCTAATTCAAAATTATTTAAGGGAAGTCCTTTAAAAATTAAAAAAAAATCATTTAATGCATGATAATAATTTTTTAATCCGACCTACTACTGCTACCAGTAGCTAAAATAGAGGAACAGTGGTTTCTAGTTACCTTGGTGCAAATTGTGAGTCAAACATTCAAATGCTTGAACATGGTGGTCCATAACAGTACAGTATGTTAATGAGTCCAAACCAAGTCTTTAGGAAGAGGGCACCCGAACGACTCACTAACTATACGTCAAGCTAACCAATAAAACAAAAGTAGTCATTGAGCTTCCAAATGCTCTTTAGCCTTCCTCAATAACACTTTTCTTATTAAGGCACCTATATTGGGCACATAGTAGGCATGAGAAATTCCATTTCCAAAGGTTGTAACAGCCCCTAAATGGTAGTTATTATCCCAGTGTGGCCACTACAATTAATCACATAAGACTCATAATCAAAGCTATATCTTAAGTAACTTAAAAAAATCAATGGGAGAGGGTTTGAAAATAGGATTTTATGGTCTTTTTCCAGCCATAAATTAAAGCATTTAAAGTTTTCATTTACCCCAATATTGATAATATTGAATGGTAAAAACATAAGCCATAGTTGGTTTGTTATTTAAACCAGTGTAGACTTAGCTTGGGGGATTTTAAAAATTAGATTTTGGCATTCAAATTCAACATGTATTTTATCAATACTCAAGAAATTAAGCATATCAACATAGACCAAATCACCAAAGTATAGCATAGCATGAATGTAGAGGCATTTCTTTAAACATGTGCTAAACTAAAGCATGCTAATTGAAATGAATCATAAAGAACAAATTATAACATGTAAGATGAACATAAATGCAATACTAAACATATCATCATCATCTTAAATCATGAAGCAAACATATTATCAGGGGAAATACAAGATTAGCCATAAATAGGGATAAAAAAAGGAACATTTAATCACCCAAAAATCATTCAAACAAGCAACAAATATTATTAAAATCATGAGAAAGCAAAGTAAAATGCATGGACTCCTAGAAAGGTCATGGTCGAACATATGAGGTTGCTAGGATGATATTTTCATGCCTCGAAATGCATCAAAAAAATTAAAACAAAAAAAGTAAAAGATATACCCTAGAGCTTTATGTCTTTAAGATTTTCTCCTTGCTTTTCCTTTTTCTAGCCTTTTTTCCTTATCGTTTTTCCTTTTTCTTTTTGCTAGATTATTTTTAGTGTTGCAAATGAAATAGCATGTGGCCCTCCCATGCAGCTGTCAAAGAGACCCTTCCAAGGGGCTTTTTTGTTACATTATTTGATTCAAAATGGTCCCCATGTCCTTGGTAATGCTTATCCAGATCCTATTGCCTAAGGACCCTTTAATTTGTGAGCAAGAAAGCTCTCCATTGGTCTAACATGTATTCACCTCCTTCAATATAACATGAACACCATTTTTAGGGGCCAAAGTTGCCCTTGCCCTTATACCATTATCCCATGAAATGTCCTTAAATCATATCATCTCTTGCCTTTTTAGGCCACCCCTAAATAAATTAAAAATTGATCTAGTTTCCAATAAAAAGAAATAAGGTCAAAGAAATAAAATAAATCCATAAATACACCTAATTTCATTTAAAGTAAATCTAACATGGGCTAGCCTCAAATTATATGATTTTTGGAATAATAATGATTGGAAAATAATAGAAAAAGAGTACAAAAATTTTGAAATAAAATTGCTCAAATTTTCCAAATTTGCGTCAAGGTATTGATACAATGCTATTATATATTAATACATTTACGTAATGTATCATCTTTTACCTTGGTATAATGTATCAATACATTTAGGTAATGCAAGGATATATAGTGCCCAAAAATCAATTTCAGTACTACCAAGCCTCTGTATTGAGATAAGGTATCAATATAAGCCCTAATGTTTTAAATTCTGACCATTAAAGCCAAAATAATGACATTCTTGAGTAAAGTATCGATGACCTTGGTAGATTTTGTATGTTATTTCCCATTTTAGCTCCCTGATCACTCTTAACTTGGTTTAAGGTTATCTACATTAGTCTCATGCATAGGCAGATGGCCTTAGTGATGATTGAAATGCTTGAATGTAGTCCATAGAGGCCTAAACATAATTAAGTGTCTACAGCTATGATAGAAGAGATCTAATCGATGGCTAATAATTAAGTTTGGGAACATGCAATATTACAAAAAAAGGCTTACACCATTGGGTGTAAAGAGCCTTATAAAACCAAAAGAGAAACCTTTAGTAATGTTAAAAGATATAACGTCAAATTTATGGCCTAAGGTTTCACTTAAAAAGAAGGTAATAATTACCATTAAACCTTTTTTTTCTAAGAAGAATTCTATTACTATATTAGCTTTGAATTAATCTCAATTTTCATATAACAAAAAATAAATTTATTTATCTGATGTTTAAATATTTTAAAATTAGTATTTTTCCTTGAATAAATTTGAAAGTACTTTGGAAAGTACTAAAATTTTTTTGACTTTATAATTTACTCAAAAATGTGTTATTACAGCATATTTTACTATAAAACATTTTTAACTTAAGTAAAGATGTTTTCAAGACCAAGAAAAACACATGTTATAAATGTTTTTAATGAATGTATCGACACCATATTTGCATATATCCATGCACATGCTTGGTAATAGCTAAAGTTCTTAAAATCTCAAAAGGGTCAATATAATACGAAATGTGTCGATACCTTTATAAAAAGTATCCATCAATCCATTTCATGTAACGATACCATGCTTTGTAACAATCATATTTTGAAAGTTTTAAGCATAATGTATCGATACCTATGGTAATGTACTGATGTATCATTGTAGGATTGAACAAAAAGGCTCATTGATGAAGCATCTAATGGATTTATTTTATCCCAGTCAATTCCTAATGGCCATGATTCATCCCAAGGCTATAAATAGGCTTCACCAACACTCCAAATAGCAATAATTATCAACAGAATGGGATTATAGGCAAATTCTTCTTTAATTTCACGTTTTCAAGTAGTTTTTTTGTATATGATATCAATTATTCCCATTTTTCATTATATTCTTTGTAATTCTATCATTAGAATTCTTCATTTTTGAGCTTAATCTTTGTAAACACCTAAAATTTATAGGTCTTAATTGTTTATATCAATAATCTTTATATTAAGGGGAGAGGTTTCTATCTAGCCTTTAAAACTATGAGGTTCTATTTTAGCCACAAAAAAAAAAAGATTGGGGATAAGAGTTTACTATCTTAGACTAAGTAAAAGATAAAGAGTGTAAATGTTATGCTATGTTCTTGAAAAGTAACAATTCAAGTTAGTGAATTGTGGAACTCTTTGGCAAATAAGGCTAAGAGAGAAGACCTAGGCAAAAAGCCAAACCTCTATAAATCTAAGTGTTAAGCTTCTCTATCCTTACTCATTTACTTATTAATTTATTTTTTAATTTACAACTTTAAGTTATTTATTTGAATTTCTCAATTTATTTTTAAGTTTTTATTTGCCAAAGAATATTGAGAAATTTATTCACCTTCTTTTAATTTCTTTCACCATAATGTCTAATAGATTCCTTTAAACTTATCATAGATTTTGTAGCTTATTTAGATTTAGAGTTACAATAAACGGAAATGAAAACATCTTTCTAAAATGGAGATATTAAGAAGAGATATACATGATTCAACTTAGCTATTTTTTTAGAATAGTAATTTAGTTTGTGAATTAAAGAAATCAATATATAGTCTAAGAAAAGCATCATGTCAATAGTATATGAAGTTTTAGTCCTATATGTTCATGATATTCTTCTTGTGAGCATTGATTTAGGTTTGTTACATGGAACAAAAGGTTTCTTTCTCAAACCTTTGATATGAAGGATTTAAGTGAAACCTCAAGTTATAGGCTAAAATATATATAGAGATATATTTGAAAGACATTAGTATATATCAAGAAGTCTATATCAAGAGAGTCTAGAAGGATTTAAGATGTCAAGCTACTTACCTATAGTGGAGCAAATTTTGAAAGGGATAACTTTAGTTTAAACTAAAGTCCCCAAAATGGTTTTAATAGAAAGCATATGAAAAGTATTCCATATACATCTAGTATTGGTAGCTTTATGTATGGTTAAGTTTAAACAAAACTTGATAGAAGTTTTATAGTTGAATTGCTTGGTAGATATTAAAGTAATCTTTGTCTTTGTCACTTGAACATTCCCAAACGAATTTTGTTATAAAGTAACATCATAAGCATTAAGATTAAGGTGTTTTATCTCTAATTTGATAGTTGTTGATTGCATAACAAGGCTATTAAAGATCTATTTTGACAACTCTTCTATAATATGTTTTTTTAAGAATAATAAAACTAGGAATTTTAGCAAACAAATAGATATAAAGTATCTTCCTATTAAAGACCATGTAAAGAAGCATGAAAATAATATCAAATATGTCAATACAGATTTAATGATGGTGAATCCCATGACTAAGGCATTACGGACAAAACAATTTAAACTTCATTTAAACATATGGGGCTAGTTAAATTCTATCAGGATTTATTTTGGCTTTTTTGATTTTGTTGTTTTCACATTTTTAGAGTTTATGGACATGTTTTAATTAGTGTTTAATGATGGTATGCTAGATTTATTTGTGAAATGAAGTTATGAAGCAATGAACTAAGCATGATTTAGGCATACAAGCTTGATTTTGAAAAATTCCATGTTTTGAGTTGTTAAGAAGCTCTAATGCATGACTTAATAGTATGCTTATCCTTAAGTGAAGCATTTAGAGCGTACTTATATGATTTGATGCCATGAACATACATTAACAAGTCTTTAAGTCTCTTTAATGTTTTATGTTCAATTATGCTTGCATTAGACTTAGGATTTTTGATTATGTAGTAAGTTCATGTTTTATGTCTTGAACTAGTTTGGAATACATTAAACATTTTTATAAACTTGTGCATATATGGTTTGAATGAAATTTTCTTATTTCAAGACTTTAGTTGCATAATACTTAAACTTAAGTTGCTTATGTGACCAAATACGCAAATTCATTCAAACATTGTTTTAAAAGTTGTTTTATTTCAAAGTTTTGGTCATTCAAATGAGTTTCAAATGTTTTAAAATCAAAGGTTTGCATTAGAACTTCAAATTGTGGCTTTTGGAATGCAAAATTGCATGTTTTTCTAAGCATTTTTGGAAAAACATAGGAGGAATGTATGGATACCTTAAGCCTCATACTCAATTGTACCAAAACCCAGAAAAACCTAAATTGTATCGATACATTGAATGATGTATCAATACAAACACTATGTGCTTCAATACATACCAACTATGTGTCAATACATGCAGCTTGTTTTAGCCAATTTTCTAATGTTTTGATTCTAACATGCAAAATTGGTCATTTAATGGGGTTTTACTTAAAATGCTTCATTTTTATGATTTCTAAACTTGAAAAAACATCATTTCATAACTCATCAAATGCTTGAACATCACATTTGATTAAATGATGATGGTTTCACAAACAAATGCATGACTTATATGATTAAGTGCATATATTGCCTCATGATGCTTAAAAATACAGAATTTCTTTATGCATCATTGCTTTTGTGCTTTGATGAACATATTTCTTGCATAATGACAGTTGATACTATATATGCTTAACATTTTCCATTTATTAATATTTGGTATTTTTTGTTTCAAATCTCATTAAGCTTATTGAATATTTTTTTAATTTGACAAATTCATAAGCTTATTTAATGATCTTTATATTTTCATATGAAAATTGACTCTTGGAACTACAAATGCTTCTCTTTTTTTCCAAGATGTTTTTTCCTAAGTTTTGCAAGGTTCATTGAGTTACAAGCTTTTCATGGAAAGATAAACACTTACATGAAGAAGCAAAGAAAGCATACAACATTTTAAATCAAGCTAAAATCACAAAAGAATACTTAAAAATTTAGACATGATCTTAAAAGTCCAAATGATTATATCTACAATGCTTGGTAAGGTTAAGGTATCTACCAAACTAATGATATTCAATTATTATCCCTAAGCATTAAGTTTGGTGACATGCATAAGTTAATTATATAAAATTGGTATCTTTGTATGTAATGCATGCTTAAATTGTTTGTTAAGTATGAACCTTTAAACATGACTTTGAGTTAAGTATTTTGATATCTTTTGTTCTAACATTTGATATCCTAGGTCTTATTTATGCCTTAACTCATAGATCAAAATAATAACATCTTTATGCATGTTCATTGATTGAACTATTGCTCAAATGATCTTATTGAGATATCATGAAGGATCAAATGATTTTCTCTAACCTATGGAAATTTGCTATAATTTTCTTTATTTTTTTTTTTTTACTTTCCATATGGTTTTTTAAATGACTATGAGTAGAATGAACATGTACTAAATATTCAACATTGATATTAATTATGCATCTAGACAACAACTGGATTAATATTTCTTGATATCCTTTAACAATTGGTTTGTCTTATCACTCATAATCTCATATGTGCTTAAATATCTACAAAAGAACACAAAAAATTGCATGAACTATGCATTAGAGCTTAAATGCATAAATTGCCTTAACGATTGATATACATGCTATTAAATTATTCATGATTAGTATGCATCTTTGAATCTTGTTGGAGTTAATCCCTTCGCTTTGAATTAATCTATTATACCTTCTACCTTTTTAATATAATAAAAAGGGGGAGAATTGTAGGGGAAATTTACTTATACTTTCTTTATATATTGTAGACACCTTATTTTGTCCGGACTAATTTTTAATAATCTAGAGTACAGACATAAGAGGGGGCAATGATCGTTGTCGCTCGACGAAAAAGGTATTTTGAGGATGTCAAGGAGGCCTAGGGATCATATCAAAGGTAAATACAAAGATGTGGCATCAAATGG
>JAQSVH010004958.1:0-12340 GCA_029448705.1 Adansonia digitata | reverse complement strand
GTATGTAATTAACTGAGATAGGAATTTGGTTAGTCTCTTGGCAAGAATCCCTGTGATACATTTTAAACCTCTACATATCAGGATATGGGCCTGTAATCCTTAATGGTTCTAGGATTATAACTTTTGGAAACTAGTGCCATTATTGTGAAATTGCAAACTAGTAGCAAGAATCCTATTTGAAAAAAGTCAAGAATAGCCTTCATCACATCTTCATTTGTTATTGACCATGTGGCTTTAAAGAAATGGGTAATATACCCATCTGCTCCTGGGGCTTTGTCCTCATTCTATTCCGACATTACACTTTTGGTTTTATCCCTAGTTATAGTTTTAACTAGGTGAAACCTATACTTGCGTGGTTAGCTATAGAATTTTGAGTAAGGCAATTCTTGAACTTTCTATTATCAGCACGAAGGGTTTGAGAGCCATTGAAATTTAAGTTTTTTTGGAGGTTCGAAATGACATTAAAATCTCTTGCTAGTATCCATGATAATCTAGTCAATTTTTTATACAGATCCTTAAGATGGCTTCATGCCTTCTTTCTTTCAAATTGCCATTTTTCCCATAGATTGTTGTAATAGCAAACCTTTGAGAGTTTTTTAAAACTATGTAGGTAAGGCTTTGGTCTATTAAATTAACTAGATCAACTTGTACATGCTCCCTTCATAATAACAAGATTCTACCATTAAATGCCTTGACATAATTGTTGTACATTTTCCATCCATAAAATATCGTGTCCATTATTGCCCCCATTTTGTGCTTTTCTACCCTTGCTTCTAATAAGCAGGCTATGTCTACCTTTATTGCTTTATTCAACATTGTTAAGCCCCAAGACATTCCAAAACGAAGAATTCATTAAGGTAATAAGGAGATAACTTTAACTGCTTTATTCTATTTATTATTTCACTTTTATTGGTAAACTTTAAAAATTATATTTATGCATTCATAATTTTTAAAAATTGTATTTACAATGTACAATCTTTTCAAATGTTTTATCTTTTATCAACCTTTCAGTCAAATTGAAAAAAAGTTAGCAAAGATATTCATGTAAACCGTAATTATCAAGTCTCATAATGTATAACCTGATACGCACATGGCAGAATTTAATACAGATTTTTGAAAAGTTTTAGGGATAAATTATTTTTTTTATGTTTTAGAAAACATTATATAGCATATATTTTATATATAATACATTTAATTTTTTTAAATAAAACTTATTTCTTCAAGATTTGATTGAGATTATAACTGTTTATGGACTAAGTCAAATCCGAGCTTTGCTAATTTTTTAGTTTGCCTAGCTTGACTTTCCCATTTCACTATTTAAAAAAATAGATATTAAAATCATTTATATTAATATTTTATATATTTATAATTAAAAAATATATTATATGAATAGCAATTAGAATGTTCGGTTTGAATTACTAAAAGTACTTGGCTAAAGTAGACTTATTCGCTGCTACGATGGTTTCTATATACCTTCCTTATTACTATTAATATTGTCTTATTTTGCTGTTATATTAAACCTTAATACGAACTTTTCAATCAAGTTATCGGAAAGGCATTTGTCCTTGACGAGATAATTAATTATATCCAGTCCCTACGACGGCGGGTTAAGTTATGAATCTTACACATCTTGCTATTTTAGTGTGCCGATTTCTGAGTTATAATGTTATCTTTTCATGCCTTAACTTGTGATATGAATGTAATTTTGTAGTTCATTTCAATGAAGCTAAAAATAGTTAATTCGAGGATGAACATGAACAATAACATTGAAGGCTTTCATTCGAAGGATGTAAGTCTACTTTTATCAATAGATCACTTGATATTTGTTTTTCATCAAATAAGCTCTTAGCATGAATAGCTTCGAATCGAAGTCTGATGTGAGATAAGAAAAACTGCTGCTTCATTTTGAATAAATAGAATTGCTCTAGATATATAGGTCATTTCCATGTTGTTTTGACTTTTTATTTTTATTAAAGTACCCATGTCCTACACATTTTCGGACATAGATAAGGAGATATGACACTCAAAAACCCTCCAAATATGTGAAAAAATTTAAAAAATTGAACATACCCATATCTGACACTCACATCTTAGTCCAAATAACATAGGTCATTTTAAGTGCTTCATGACTTAAAAATCAAATAGGTTTAGGGCTTTACACATGGACTCCCCTCCAGCACAAGTTCTCCCTTGCTTTATGTTAGAACTGATAATATCAAGATAGATGTTGTCCTAGAATTTGACCATAAACTACCCGAACAAAAAAGCTTTTATGCACTCTTAGACAATGAAATCTTCCCAAGAACCGTAGCTAAAATGAAATGGCCTAAAATGCTAAACTGATCTTTATGTTAGGATTTAATTCAATATGGCTGTTATGATTTTGATTGATTTTCTGATTTAGTTGTTAATTATTGTTAGCAAAATAAAGAGTTGCTGATTTTTTGCTATTTAGTTGGTTGTTTCAGTCCTATATATTGTCCACTAAGTGTTTGTTGATTTGTCATTGAGATAAACACAAAGCCTTCTCTTCTTCCTATTTGAAACTCTTATTTTTTCTTTTGCTATAATTTTCAACAGTGGCATCAGAGCTAGGATGACCACTATTAAAGCTGCAAATTCAACTCAAAACTTGCCCATGTTTGCGGGCCTAAATTATCAATTTTGGCAAGTCAAGATGAGGACACTGTTCATTTCTCATGATTTATGGGATATAGTGGGGAATGGTTATGAAGTTCCAGAAGAAGAAAAAGGCATAAGCTTGACAAAAGCACAATGAAATGATTTGAAGGAAAAATGGAAGAAAGATGCCAAAGCTCTTTCCTTTATCCAACAATCTATGGATGAAAATGCTTTTTCTAAATTTATGAATGCAGAAACAGCAAAAGAGGCTTAGGATAGACTTCAAAGGGTGCATCAAGGAGAAAATAAGTCTAAGCAAGTGAAGTTATAGGGTTTTCAGCGAGAGTTTAAGAACTTAAGCATGAAGGCTTCTGAATCAATGCAAGAATTTTTTCAAGGGCATCTTTAATCATCAATCAAATAAGAGCCCTTGGAGAAGATTTGTTAGAACAAAAGGTTGTAGAGAGAATACTTTGGAGTTTGCCTATGAAGTATGATCATGTGGTAGCAGCTATTGAATAGTCAAAGGATTTGCAGAATTAAACCTTTCATAAATTGATGGGTTCACTTGAAGCACATGAGCTACGATTGAATCGCAATGAAAGAAATGTTGTCCAACAAGCTTTCAACTTTAAGGTTGATTAGAAAAAGAAGTTAGATTACACGGGAAGAAAAAGTTTTAGCCGAATACGTGAAAAAGCAACTCATGGAAGAGTAAGAGGTAGAAGAAAAGGCAGACACAACAACTAGCAAAGAAATTCAGACTAAAAAAGTAACAATGCTAATTTTCCTTCATGCAAATATTATGGAAAGGGTAATCATGTTGAGAAAGATTGTTGGTATAAGAAATGTTCATATTGTCGGAAAACTAATCATGATGAAAAGGATTATTGGCATAAAGAAAAAAAATAGGCAAAACAAGAATAGCCTTCAATGTCATAACTGTAACAAGTTTGGCCACATTGCTAAAAATTGTTATCAAAAAACTAAAGACCAAGCAAATTTTCATGAAGAAAATGATGAAATAGAAGAGAATTTGTTTGTTTCTTGCTTGGCTGCTAAGATTAATATGTCTGAAAATGTTTGGTATCTCGACAGTGGGTGTAGTAATCACATGAGATGTGCTAAAAATTTATTCATGGAGATTGACGAATCAGTGCAAACACAAGTGAAGATAGGAGATAATAACCATGTTTAGGTATGTGGTTTGGGAACCATTATTGTTTTTACAAAGTTTGGAAAAAAGCTTATTCATGATGTCATGTATATTCCTGGTTTTGCTCCAAATTTGTTAAGTGTGGGTCAGTTGTTAAGGAGAGGTTATTTTGTGATTTTTGGTGATAACGAATGCAAGATTTATGAAAGAAAAATATGAATTTGATTTATTCATTTAGAATGATGGCAAATAAAATGTTTTCTCTTTGTTAGCTCAAAGAAAAGATTGAGCCAAGATGGAGGTGAATTAGTTCTTCAAAAACTTGATAAATTTAAAGTAAATTGAAAATAAAAGAAATTAAGGGTAAGAAAAATAAACGATTAATGTATAGAGGTTTGGTCCTTCTATTCGGCACCTACATCCTCTCTTTTTGTTACTTTCTTACCAAGGTGATTCATACAATTCACTAATCAAATCGTTTACCTTTCAGGCTAAGGTATAACCTTTCACCACTATCTTTTAATGCTTAGATAGAACCTTTCAATCCCTTTGCGAATTCTATCCCAAATTCTCAAATATTTTCACTCACTTTCACCTAACCCCTTTTGTGATATGAATGAAATGTTTTACAAACAAATTGAACCTCTAGTAGTTGGAGTTTGCTGGAATTTACGTACAAGATGAATGAGATACAAATAGACTTGGAAAAGTGTAAATTTAATACAAGTAAAAATGAAGAATTTGAAGACTTTTGAGCTTTTGTTGTTCAATGCTTGAATGATTTTGGTATCTCTGCTTCTTCAACTGTTGGGAACCTCTATTTATAGCTTGAAATTGATTTATAGACGTTTGGTATTTAATGTGGTGGTTGGAGAGTCATTGTAGCATTCATAAGTGCTTGTTTCCATTCAGACCTGCACTATAGTATCGACACAATATAAATAGTTTCGATACAAGAATAAAAAAAATGACCATTACAGCTTGTTGTGTTGATACAGGGGACTGAGTATCGATACCAACCAAGCTATAACGATACAATTGAGGGTTTCAGGCAAACTTTGGCAACTACCAAGCATTGTATCTATACATATGAGGTGAGTATCGATACTCACTATAATGTATCGATACATGCTTAAGAATATCGATATAAATGAGTGTTTTAAGCATATTATTGATACATTTGTTCATTGTATTGATACATACCTTCAAAATCCTTTGTAAAATGATTTTCTTGACTTGATATTAACTCAACCATATTTCAAAAATATTCTAAGTATAAATATGCATTTTGGAACATATATTTTTGAGAAAATACAAACTTAGTATTTTTCAAAATGTTTTTTAATTTTAACATAAATACCAAGTTGAGTATAAATTAATTTAGCTTAAATTGTTTGTTATATCAAAACTGAATTCAAAGTTAACACTCTTGCATTTTTGGAAGTTACTCTTAATGCTTTTAAGGTTTCAACAGGTGATTCTAACCTTTGGTAGAAGAGACTTGGCCATCTCAATTTCGGTGGACTTGACTCGTTGTAAAGACAGCATATGGTTTCTGGTCTTTCTATGAAGAAATAAGGCAAGCAAGTTTATAAGGCATGCATTTATGGAAAGCAACATTGAGATAGATTTCTAACAAGCAAAGCATAGAGAGCAACAAAACCATTGATGTTGGTTCATTCAGATGTTTGCAGTCCAATGCAAACTCCTTCGTTGAATAAAAGTAAATATTTTTTGGCTTTCATGGATGACTTTTCAAGGATGAAATAGGTGTATTTTTTGCAAGAGAAATCTAAAGTATTTGAAACTTTCAAGAATTTCAAAGCTCTTGTAAAAGAAATAGACAGGTTGCTTTATTATGACCTTATACACGATCATGTAGAGAATTTTTATCTTCAAAATTCAAAACTTTTTGTGATTTTCATGGCATACAACAACAATGGACAGCGAGCTGTATTCCACAGCAAATGGGGTAGCTAAACGCAAGAATAGAACAATTGTTGAGTCAACTAGAAGCATGTTGAAAGAGAAAGGGCTGTAAAAGAAGTTCTAGGCTAAAACAATGGCTGTAGCAATACATCTAAAAAATCGATCTCCAACTTGATTTGTAACGGGTATGACACCTTGTGAAGTATGTAAAAGAAAGAGAATCAATGTATGTTACTTGCAAGTTTTTAGTTGCATTGTTTATGCTATTGTACCTTCTGAACTAAGAAATAAACTAGATGACAAAAGCATTAAATGTATTTCTATTGGTTATGGTGAAAAACAAAAAGGTATAGGCTTTATGAACTAGAATCTAACAAGTTATTTATAAATCATGATGTGATGTGTAATGAAAATAATGCTTGGAATTGGCAAACTAGTTTTAAGGAACCTAAACCTAAATCCGAATCCTATGATTCCACACCAAAGAAGTTTAAGAGCTTGGCTGATATTTATGCTTCTTGTGAGTATGTTTTGCTTTGGAACCTACTTGTTTTGAAGATGCAGTGACAGAGCAAGAATGGGTTACTGCAATGAAGGAAGAAATTTCAACTATTGAAAGAAACAAAACATGAAGTTTGGTGGACTTACCTGCAGGAAAGGAAGCAATTGAGCTGAAATGGATTTATAAGGCGAAATTTAGTGCAGATGGAGTATTGCAAAGGCATAAAGCATGTTTGGTTGCTAAAGGATATGCACAAGTGCCAAGTATTGATTTTAACGAAACTTATGCTCCTGTTGCTCGATTTGACATAGTACGAATAGTATTGGCTTTAATTGTTCATTAGGGCTAGTCAGTTTCATCAACTAGATGTAAAATCAGCTTTCTCAATGGAGAACTTATGGAAGATGTTTATGTTTTGCAGCCTGAAGGTTTTATGGTGAAAAGACAAGAAGAATAGGTGTACAAATTGCATAAAGCACTCCATGGGCTTAAACAAGCTCTACGAGCTTGGTATGGTAAAATTGATGCATATTTTACTTTAAAATGGTTTTCAAAAGAGTGCTAGTAAGCCTACTTCATATGTTAAATGTGAAGGAGCTGATTTTATTATTATATGTTTGTATGTTGATGATATTATTTACAATGGAAAATCTATTGCAATGATGAAAGAATTTAAGAACTCCATGATGCTTACTTTTTAGACGTCAGATTCGAGTTCTTTGCATTATTTTTTGGGTTTAGAAGTTGTGCAAGATGAGAAGAAAATTTTTACTTTGTCAACGAAAGTATGCAACTGATTTATTAAAGAAAAATGTTATGATAGGTTGTAAGCCAGCAAAGACACCATTGAATGCAAATGAGAAGTTGTCCTTGGATGATGGAGTAGATGATGAGAAAAACTTCAGAAGTTTGGTGGGAGGTCTCTTATATTTAACTCACGCCAGACCTGACATTGCTTTTTCAATTAATCTTATTTCCAGGTTTATGCATAATCTAAATAAACATTCTTTAGAGCAGCCAAGAGAATTCTCAGATACATTCAAGCAATATCAGATTTTGGCATCATGTCCAAGAGAGGAGAAACTAATAATCTTGTTTCTTTCACAGATAATGACATGTGCAGATGATTGAAAGAGCACTACAGGATTCATATGCAACCTTCTATTTCATGGGCTTTAAAGAAGTAGAATTGCACGGCCTTGTTAAATACAGAAGCTGAATATATAGCAGCAACAACTATTGCATGTCATAACATTTGGATGAGAAGAATTTTGAAAGATATGAAGCACCAACAGACTAAACCTACAGTAATTTACTGCGACAATGAGTCTACAATCTTAATGTCTAAGCATCTAATTCAACAAAGAAGAACTAAGCATATTGAGACTCGGTTCCATTTTATTTGGGAGTTGGTTACAAAGAAGGAGATAGTACTGAGCTATTGTTCTACTGATATGCAACCTGTAGATATTCTTACAAAAGCTTTGGCTGAAAAAAAGTTCAAGAAATTTAGGTCCATGATAAGAGTTCAATGCCTATTGAGTTAAGGGGAGAAATGTTAGGATTTTAATTCAATATGGCTGCTATGATTGTGATTGATTTTTTTATTTAGTTGTTATTTGTTGTAGCAAAATAAGGAGTTGCGAATTTTTTGCTATTTAGTTGGTTGTTTTAGTCCTATATATTGTCCACCAAGTGTTTATTGATTTGTCATTGAGAAATAAACACAAGACATTCTCTTCTTATTCTAAACTCTGTTTTTTTTTTCTTTTGTTGTAATTTTCAACACTTCATACCTTTTTGGCCACATGATGGTGGATCTTGTTTTCCTTATGTATCTCGCAGTTTCTAGTAATTGAATGGCATGCACGATCTTTTGACACTAACATTAACCAAATCAACGGTTCCAGCAAGGAAACCTGTAGAGCTGGTAAGTTGATTTAAGGACAATCGATTCCACGTTTTTTGTCCCCCTCCCTATTAGTTAACTTAATCCTTGCACTATTGTTGAAAAATCGATTTAAGGACAATCAATAAGGTTGTTAAAACTAGCAGTTAACTTTAGTCACATGACTTTTGTTGCTGATGTCATGGCATGCCAACTTGAATTTTTTTATGCCATGTGACATACATTAACATAATATAAAACTTTGTTCTTAATAAAAAAGTATTAGTTGTTTTTTTGGAATCTTTCTTTAAATGTAAATGTATCACCATGTCATACATGTATACTATTCATCATTTTGATTATTTCCTCTCTAATAATACTTTTGACTCACTGAAATTGGCGGATGAACTCCAATAGGAGATGTTAAATTTTATCGATGTTACTGTCTCGCGAAGAAAACGAACCTTTAGGATTGTCAGCACTGTCCAGAAATCTAGATATGAGACCTATTCTTCCAATGGTTTAAGAAGTAAATTTTAGCAAATATACCATCTGTTGCATATAAAAAAGTGAAATTTATTGGAGCTATTTATGCTACTCAGATTTGGATGTTAGTATTGAATACAAACCTGTGTCCGACATGATATATTCAATTTTTTTCGAACTTTTTTATCTATTTGGAGTGTCCTTCGAAGATTATATCTTTATATCTTATATCCAAATATATCTTGAATATAAATGTCGGATATGAGTACTTAGAAAAAAGTAAAAAGTCAGAGCTATATAGGAAGCTATGGTATGATATCTTTATCTGAACATATCAATGTGGTCTTTGTTTTTCTTGGTTCACAGTTATTTGATTTTGGTGGAATGATATTGGCTTACAATCGGCAATAGAATATGCTCAAGGGTCACAGCCAGAGTGGCTGCAGATGCATGCCGGTGGAAATTTCAAACGATTGACATGATTTGGAGAACCTTGTTGGTATTCAAAGCAGCAAAGAGTAATCTGTTTGTTTTATTTTTTTGAAAATTTGGCATTGGTTACATCTGTTGCAAAAATGGGGGTTGTTCTTAAATTTATAATAGCATATATATATATATATATATATATATATAGAGAGAGAGAGAGAGAGAGAGAAAGAGACAGAGACAGAGACAGAGACAGAGACAGAGAAAGAAAGAGAGACAGAGAGATAGAGAGTTAAAAATGTATCTAATCTTTCTATATGTTTCATCGGACTAGATCTTGAGAAAACTACATCGTATCAGTTCCTAAACAAATCTTCTCAAGTTCATCCTATTCTTAGGGTTATGCCATCTTAAATATGGTGTTTAAAAATCAAATTGATTGGTCAAATCGGTTGAACTGAGAATCATTCTCTTGTGCAGTCCATAATGTATTAAAAAAAAAAATCTTCTAAACTGATTAAAAATGAGTTTAATCAGTAAAAATTAAAAAAAAAAAAAAACCTAGGAAAACTAGTTTAAAGCTTTTTTACTGTACTTTTTTGTTAGAAATTATTGTATGTGAAGAGATTTTAAACTTTTAACCTCTGGAATTATGTATTAAAGATCACACAGTTTAGTCAAATACATATTTTTATTGAGCATTTATTAGATTGAATACTTATTTAAAATTGAAATTCCTTTTTAATGCAATTTATCAGTTTAATCAGTGACTAGAGATCTTATCTACAGTGTGGGTTTTAAACATTGCTTAAATATGTCTGTTTGAAGGTCCTATTCTGTTCCTACAGACAGTAATGTTGACAATGATAGTTTGGGATATATATATATATGCTCATTGGAGATTTGGTACAGGATCAGCTAATTAAGATGGTGAAGTTTTATTCATCAGCAGGAAGGCAAATCAAACCTGAAACCTTTGAGGATGCTTTTATTATCTAATATCTATACTATAAATGGCAGGTTTCAGTTTATAAATCATACTGAATAATCACCTATAAGAAAACATGAAAAAACACATAAAAATCAAAAAAAGCACAGGACGGGGATAAACGGTATTCATAATAACCGGGCAATTCGAATTAGCAGGGCAGGGTCTTCAGGTTTCTTAGGACCTCAACTTGGATCTTATGGTATTGATAACATCGTCATCCACTTGGAAGGCCTTGGTTAACACTTCGTTAGGAACCGAAGAAGCGAAGAGAGTTAAGGGAACGACCTCAGCACCTGGCATGGCACTGTTGAACGCCGTGAAAGCCAGTGCCTTCCCTTCTCCGACATTAAGTTGGAAGTGCACCATCCCCCGAGGGATGACAAACATCTGCCCGGCAGTCAAGACTTTAGAGTAAAACACATTGTTACCAGTCACAAATCCCACGAGGAGCTTTCCTTTGATGACCACACCAGCCTCGCTTGCACGAGGATGCGAATGAGGAGGGTTGATTCCACCCAGGGCAAAGTCCACGCGGTTCATTGAAATTCCAAGAGTATTAAGCCCCGGGAATGAGAGAACATTTCCGGGCGTGACGAATGACGAAAAGAGATTCTTCGTGTTACCTTCTTTGGTGAAACCATCAAAGAAAAAGTCATCTGAAATTACTGCAGATGCTGGCTTGCAAGGAAAACCATTAACAGATATAGAGGCATTCAAGTTTGCTACACAAAAGTCCTGCAATGGATCGGGGTCAGCTGAATGCGAAGGAAGAAGGAAAACCCAGAAAACTATAAGGCAACATAGTAGGTTGAATGAGAAGGAACCGATGGCAGCCATGAATTTCACTTCCTGAAAATATAGACAGTGAAGATAACAATGGAGTATTTATTCATCTCTTCAGATAACAATGGAGTATTTATACACCTTTCATTAGTCTAGAAGGTTAACAGTAAAATAATGCTAGAAAATAAGAACTTGGTGGATGTTAGTTAGCTTTTGACATTTCAAGGGTGCATATTTACATCTAGCTACAAGGAAGACAAGGCAGAGGGGACAAAAATTGTAGCTAGAGAGAGATATTTAAGAAATGATAACGGCTGAGTCAGAAAATCAACACCTAATCCTAATATAAATTACTACAATAGGGCAGGGAAGATAAAGTCTGCAACTTTCTAATGAAGGTAAGAGCTTCACGATATTTGCTGCCAATAACCGGATAAGTTTCGACTTGTAGACTCCTTCAAACTGTTATTGAGGCACTAGTCAATGAACCATTCAAGCAACAAAGCACTCCAGGGCCCATACATCCATTCTCATAATGATTTAGCATAGTCTTAAAGACTGCAACTCGACCAAACTTCAATATCAATGTGACTTCAAAAGCTAAACTTATGTGTAAAATGCATACGGGTATGCCGGACCTTACTACAAGTCTACAACCCTATATGAAGAAAAAGCAAATATTATCTAATCATGTTAACTTCCCAATTTGTTCCCATATAGGAATATCTTTTTCAAGTAAAGTTCCAAGGTATGACCAGGAACAATTGACTCTTAGATATGCCATGTGAACACATTATTTAAATCCAAATATGTTGTAAGAAGCTTACGATTTGGTATTGTCAAAGAGAAGCAGTTTTTCAAGGAATCAAATTACAACTAATGGACGTTGTCAAGTGGTGCAACAAAAGTAGCAACTCCAGTCTTTTATTTTTAAAGAAAATGTAAGAAACACGAAACAAACTGGAGTACAAAATTATTTCTCTGAGAATTTGCAACATGGTTGCATATATCAAACCTGGTCAAATACAATAAAAATTTATTATCCAGAACCCTTACCAATTACAGTCTATGTTTTCTAGCAGGCAAAGATCACAAGCAAAGATCATGACCATCGACAATCATTCATGGCCTCTGAAAAATTACACAGCAGAACTGTGTCCCATTATTCAATAACACTAGCCCCTTGAGTTTCACACGTTTTGGAAAAGAAAATCCTCTCAAAATTTGCAGGCTACTCAAAACTTCAATTTCAGAAGAATCCTATTGAAGAAAGCACTCATATTCGGCTCCGAGGACCGGGGAGCACAGCATTAAAGCTTCATTCTGCAAGGGTTATACAGGTTATATGACAAGAAAAAGTAAACCTAGCAATTCATGTATTCGCGCCATGTTCATATATTTTACTGTATAACAATTGTGTTTAAGCTATTTTATATTTATATAAATTTTAATATGTTAATAGTTAATATCATATAGATTTTTGTTGAAAACTGAAAAAAAATAAGTTTTTCTATTCTGGTTTTAGAGTATTACAGAACACATACTTATATTACAGCC
>JAQSVH010004957.1:28343-39642 GCA_029448705.1 Adansonia digitata | reverse complement strand
ACTATTACATTATATATATTATTTTATATTTTATATATTATGTATATTACAATGTAAACTTTAAAAACTAAATTAAAGTATTTATATTTATAAACTTAATAAAAAAATTTACTAAATTAATAAAGATTAAATTTTAACAAAATATATTTTTAAAAAATAAATTTTAAAATAATATAATATTGGCGGGCCTAAACGGGTTTGGACTATCTATTTACAAATATGGGCGGGCTTGGGTAAAATTCAAGGCCCATATTTCGCGTAGGGCCGGGCTTGGACAAACATATTTAATTTTAATACCATGCTCAAGCTCAGTCTAGCCTGGCCCAACCCATGAGCAGGTCTAATGAAAACTCCAACTCATATATTTTTTTTTTTTGAAAAATTTCTTAATTACTAAATTAAATATATCTTTCTATAATTAATTAATTTTATTACATCATTATTATTTCATAATAAATTAGCTTTAATTGGTTTAATAGCTTACTAATGAAACTTATACGTCATAAAAGCTGATAAAATTATTATATCTATATGTATTATTTTTTTAAAAAAATTATATTGTTATGTATTATATAAATTAACAACCTCACTAATTAAGAAAGTAATAACAAAAACGTATCATTTGGAAAAAAAAAATCAGAATTGGAAAAGAAATAATATAAATTATTTTGGATCAAACGCCACCTCTTTTTAAATTCCGGATACTACTTTGGCATTAAGCCAAAGAAAGAAGATATAGTCCTCTTTGATTTTATCCTTTTACGCATTTAAATTAGGGTTAAAAAAACTTATATTAGAAGGACATTCCTAAATAAGAATAGACATATTTCCTTGGTTACAATTTAGAGGAAATTTCAGACTCCATATTGCAGAAGGCATGTGAAGTTTCTATATATAGGGGGCGCTTGTTGCTTTTGCCATTGCATGTCTGAACACTTTCTTTGCTTCACTTTCCTATAAAATGAATCCAATAATGACGAGATATGAATCATGGATATTTTTGTCAAGGGAATATTCTAAATGCCACACACAGGTTTAGCACATGGACACATCTTCGACAAGAAAAAATTTATATTGGGCACAAGAAAACATATCAAAAATAAAAATAAAAATAAAATCAAATATGGTTAAACATGGTTAAAACATGGATGAACCAGTTCGAACACATGATAGATTTTTTTTTTTGTATTTTTTTCTAAATATGGAAACAATGTGCAATCAGTTCTACTGAGTTTTTTAACGTTTAAATTTTTAAATTCAAAAATAATTATAAAAACAAAAAGTTATTTGCATATTTATATTTAATTAAAAAGTATCAAATTTAAAATTTTATTTTATATTATTATATTAAAAATATTTTTATTGTCACGACCTGCCATACTCGTATCTTAATTTTCTAAGTTGCCATGTCTGCGTCATACTGTATTGTGTGTCCATTCTCCTTTGTTGACCATTTAAATACCCAGTACACTTGTTAAGCTTACAGTTAAAAACAATTGAGATACAAAAAAGTAGGTAAGCACTATTGTAGACAAGGTTTTTCAACTTTGACATTAAAACTTTTTCTCTGTACTTGATAATTTTCCAAACCCTTACTGACTTAAGTAATGAAGCATGCCTCGAAATACAAATTTTGGTGCCTTATTTATTTATTTATCTATTTATTTTGCATTCTACAAGGTCAACTCATCCAATTTCAGATAGTTCTCCATGCTCACTAGCTTTACCACCAACAAGACATTAACAATTGATGCCACCTTTGAAAAACCATAGCCATGTTCCTCTTTTACCCCATAGGCATTGCCATTTCTTTAGCAACACTATTGTTGAAACATTCCTTTGACCATTGTTGTGTTCAACGTGTTAACAGCTTAAAACTTTTTCCAATAACCCATGCATGACTATACAACTTCATAGTTCAAGCATGCAATCCTATATCTCCAAGTACTACCATTGTTGGTGCGTGGTTGTCTTACTTGACCAACTATTAACAAATTTTAATAGCAGTTTTCCCACCTATTCACTCTATTCCACCACTTTTGGTGAAAAACAACCTTTTTACAATCATCATGTTTTTACACCACAGCCTTTTGCTATTGTCCTCCATTTAACTATTATGATCACCATTGTGCCATTGATCACAATAATAATCACAACCCCAAGCTGGCTCTACGATGAATTCCTTCATAATTCATATGCCAAAGCCTACTTCTAGAGCAAAGCAAGCACTTTTGTGTCTAATAGGCTATCCACCAAGCATTTTTACTTTACTTTTTTTTTGTCGGTAAACTAATGGAACTGCACAATTAACTGTTATTTGCCCAAATACATAGGTGGTACACCAAAAGTAAGCCATACAACAATCTATGCAGTAGCTCAGTGATTCGAAACAAAAGCCTAATTGCCACATTAGTAAGAGAGCTTTTTGTTCAACTAGAAATGGACAAAAAGGTATTTATCAAAGACAAAACATCATAGTAAAAAAACCACACACTATTCAAGGCACACCACTGAACAAGTATATATCTGAAAAGAAGATGAATTTTGAATTAATAATGCATGTAGTTGTCTTGAAGTGGGAATAAAGATCTCAAAAAGATCAAGAATGATGAGCTCAAATGGATGGATGAACACAAACCTATTTCCTTAGTCGCTCGCTAAGAGGAAGTTCCTTCAATTTCAAGCTCCCAAAATGTGGAGACTTTTACCCAATCTATGAGGTATTATCTACTTTGGCCCATTAAGGCCTTGCAGTTTTGTCCACAAAAGACACCTTACAAGTATGAGTTTAAGTCTCTACATATATGTATATATATCATAAAAGATCATCGAATTTCCTAATATGGGATTAGGGTATCACAAACTCCTTTTGTTTAAAGCTTGAAGTCTTCATCAAGCTTGATATGGAATAGATAGAATAAGATCACAGTAGGTGTTGGGATTCTAAAGGTGGCTCCTATCATGTAGCACTTAACTCTTGTGGGATTCTAAAGGCACTTTCATGATATAGCATTTAGCTCCCTCCGACTAGTGCATTGCTTTAATTCTATTTGTGGGGACTTGAACCCAACCTATGAAGTATTATTTTCTTTGACCCATTAGGCCTCATGGTTTTGTCCAGAAAGAGTGCCTCACATGTAGGGGTTTAAGTATCTACATATATACTATAATAGAATTTCAGAGTTTTCGAATGTGGGATTAGAATATAGACAAAAAAAACATTTTACAGCACAATAAACTCATTTAATCATTTCACCAACTTTGATCATATATAAAATTACAAAGGGCAACATATGTTGACAAATGTAAATCTTTGCTATAACTTTGAGAAAACACATTAGGACTTGGCATTATTCCATAGCTCTAGGATCCATAGTTAATTTTAATCAACTAAGCATACGATACGGTGTATTTCTTAATTAGTCAAACTACCACTAAGACATTAGCTAGCCTAATGACTATTAGATAAAACTAAGAAAAATCCTAAGAGAATATATTAATGCTTTAACATTGTACCCTTAGGATAAAGAACCTTACAGATGTCCAGGTGATCTAGGGCTTTTATCTCAAGTGTGCTCTATGACCATATGAGATATTCACTTGGTGCTGATAGACTAGACAAATTGTATCATTTATGAAAGGTGTACATATATGCTGAATTGAAAGAAACATTGAAAGAGAAGATCATGAACTCATCAAGAATGATTTAATGGCCCAAGTAGGGGCTAAAAGAAAGGTTGAATATGCTAGGCTAAAATCAATGCTGATCAAGGTGAACTTAAAACCACTAGTCTTGAAAATGAGATGAGACCTACTTCAACAAAGGTTAAAAGGGTACACTCCCCTAAATTCATCATAAACATACATCCATGAAAGAGCAAAGGCATATTTGAAACACTAACACCATTAAGGCCTATCAAAAACTATAAGCACTTTCACAAAAAAAAAAAATGTGAGTTCCATGGTGACATTGGCCATACCTAGAGAACACATCAACTTTAAGGAAGTTGTTAAGCATGCCATCTAGAAATGCAAATTGAACAATTTGTCAAAAAAGGTAAATAGGAACATTGATTGCCCATTTACTCATAATAGAAAATGTAATCAATTGATAGACAAAGTAAAAGATTGGTTCAAGATTTGATAATAAAATAATAATAATAATAATAATAATAATAATAATAATAATAATAATAATAATAATAATAATAATAATAATAATAATAATTTGGAGAACAACTAGTTATAAAAGAAAATCACATTTGAGGAAATAAAGTGACTAATGCACCTCCTAAAAGACCAAGACAACAAGATTAGGAGGTTTTTTTCAAAAAAAAAAATGACATAGATATAGTAATTGATAATAACAATGATCCAATTATCATGTTTTCCATAGTGAGAAATTATGAGGTGAAAGGATATTAGTTGATAGTGGTAATGCCATAGAACTAATTTGGCTTGATGCATTTAAAAAAAAGGGTTTTTTCTGAGGATAATTTAAAGCCTATCAGACCATTTTTGGTTTGTCAATTTCCCATTGATGTAAAAGCCTTCAGAGTCTTACTACTGACTATTAGAGATGGCGAGTATAACCTTACCACGATGATTGATTTCATGGCCATTGATTAATCATCAACTTATAACATTATTTTTTATTAATAACGAATGAAAAAGATAAAATTAAATCTCTACAATCTACTATTTGATGATTAAATTCCTAACTACAAATGGTATTGGCTACATGAAAACTACTTAAGCTACGTCTCACCAATGCCACCTTATTTGTGTCTAGCTTACAAGGAAGACTTAAGCTTAGGTTGAGCAAGCATATTTGCACAATTGCTAAGCTGAAAAGTGACAGTATTGAAGGTTGTTAGCTATATTAGCTTTGAATTAATCACAGTTTTGATATAACTAAAACTTGAGCTTAATTAGTTTGTGTTTAAATATTTTCAAGTTAGTATTTCTCCATGAACTGTTTTTAAAATACTTTAAAAAGTACTAATATGGTTTTTCATTTTAACTTAATCAAAAATATGTTCTAAATGCATAGCTTAGTATAAAATATTTTTAGATTAAGTTTTATAATGTTTCAAGTCATGAAAAAACTCTTAAAGTTATTTTCATATAATGCATGTATTGATACAATGCTTGCAAATACCTAAACTTTCACGAAATCCTTGAATGTATCGATACAAGCTTGGAATGCATCGATAAATCTTAAATTGTATTGATAAACATGAAATTGTATTAATACATGGCTTTTCCTATGGTCATATTTTTGTATGGATATAGGCAATGTATCGATACACACCTAAATGTATCAATACAATCTAGTGAGAATGAATGGGAATCACTCAAATGAAGCCTTCGATGGCTATATGCTTCACAAATATTTCCAACAGTCATATTCATGATCAAGGCTATAAATAAGCATTTCCAACAACTCTAACAAGATGATGAACCAAGGAAAAGAGCTTAAAGTCAAATTTTTCATTAACTCCATCATTTTCTAGATAGTTCACAATTTTGTAAGATTAATTCTTTTTATCGTTGTATTCATCATTTTGTATCTCTAGATGCACATTTTCATTGAGCCAAAATTCTTGTAAACAGCTAGCCTTTAGTGGTTTTATTTTTTTACACACAATCCTTGTAAAAAGAGGAGGTCCCTACTTAGCCATTGAAAAGTTAAGAAAAGGCTCTACCTTACCCATAAAAAATAGAGAGGGTAGAGGTTCTATCTTAGTCTTAAAAAAAAGATATAGAGTTGTAAATGTTATACCTTAACCTTGAAAGATAAAATAATTTAAGTTAATAAATTCAAAAATCAGAGGTAAGTGAGTCTGAGGTAAAGGACGTAGGTAATTAAGACCAAACCTCTATAAATCATTAAGTTTGCTTATCATTCCCTATTTTTAATTGCTTATTATTTGTTCACTAATATACAACTCTAATTTGGTTATTTGAATTTGTCAATTTATATAACAAAGTTTTAATTTGGAAAAGATATTGAAAAATCAATTTACCCCCTCTTGATTTCTTTCACTACTAAAAGGTTGAACAATTAGTATTAAAGCTTGTGTCTCATTCTTATAAGCTTAACATCCTTAAACAAGATTAGCAAAAGACCAAGCAAATGGCTAATGGTGATATCTTCGATATAGGCCTAAAGAGACATCCAACTGTGAGGCTTCTTCTCTTCAACAGTGAAGACTACTTATATTGAAAGACAATGGTGAGCCTATTTGTCAAAATAAAGGATTATCAAGTTTGGAAAATTATCATAAAAGGCCCACTTATCCCAATGAAGATGATGATGATCTTGAAGTTCCCAAAGAAGAATGAGAATGAGATAAGAAGAACATCAAGATGACTTAAGTCAATGTTAAGGCCATGCACATACTTTTTTATGCATTAGGCCCTAATGAGTACAATAGAGTGTCTTTGTGTGATAATACTAAGGAGTTATGGGATAAGTTGGCTATCATACACGAAGGGACCAATCAAGTCAAGAAGTCAAAGATAAGCATGCTCATCCTTGATTATAAGATGTTTAAGATAAAATAGGAGGAGAGCATAAAGAAGATGTTGAATCAATTGATTCATGGACATATAAATGGCTTGAAGGGTCTTGAGAAGGTGTATCCCAACAATGAGATGTTTGAGAAAATGTTGAATAGCCTTCTAAAGTCATGGAAAGCTAAAATGACTACAATTGAGGAGTCAAAGAACTTTAACCTCTTTGCTTTAGATGAGCTCATCAGATCACTCCTCACATTTAAGATAAAAATGAATCATGAGAAAAAGCAATCAAGGAATGTTGGACTTGCATTAAATGCATCCACGAGTGAGAAAGAGAAATATGATGATGATGAGGATGATGATGGTATATTTGCGAAGAAATTCATGAAAATGAATAAAGGCAATTCATTTGAAACAAAAAAGGTTAACAAAATGGTGTGTTACAATTGCAACGATCTGTGCCATGTCAAATCTGATTGCCTTTTGTTGTTGAAGAAGAAGAAGAAAGCATTTGTAGCAACTTGGAGTGATAGCGACTCTTTGGATGATAATGACTCCAAGGAAGACCGAATTGGCAACCTTTGCTTTATGGCTCTTGATGAGCCTAAAGTAACCTCAAACCCTTGTGATTCAAGTTCTTATACATTTAATGAACTGCAAGATGCTTTTGATGAACTTGCAATTGAGTTTGAGGAAATGAACTCAAAATATAGAAAAATAATTCAAAATTGAAAAATAAAAAATAATTTTTATTAAAATCAAAAGTTGAGTTCAAAAATAAAAATAAAGATTTCAAAATGATTTTAATGAATACAAGCTAAGAATTGACATTTTAGAAAAAGTCAACCTTGATTTGAAAAGGAAAATTTAAAGCTTGGAAAATGAAAAGAAAATAATCTTGGAAAAATCCTTTCAAATGAATATGACCAAGTGCTCATGTTGCAAATTTCATGGTCGTGATGGGCATATTTTTTCTATAAAAAAAGCACAATTTAGAGTTAGGCAAGTATGGGTTCCAAAGAGAATAAGAGGCTTTGAAACTAACCTTCAAAGACCTAAAGCAATTTAGGTACCAAAAACCAAGTGAAAGTCTCTTATAGCTGTGTTAGAGCAATGAGTAGCAAAGCAATACAAATTAAGGCTCTAGACACATAACGAAGTGTGATGGATAACCTTTAAGCCTTAAAACTTTAATTTGTATTAGTTGCCTATTCATGTTCTAATTGTTGATGCTTTATTGAAAATTTAAAAAATTTAATGCAAAATGAGTTTAATGAAAATTTATATTTTACATCTTAAGTGACTAAAAGCTTAAATGTGCATGCATTGATGGCTTAGTGCTTAATGATAATATGCTAGATTGAATTGTGAAATGATGTTATGAAGGATGAACTCAAGCATGGTTTGTACATAAAAGATTGATTTTGATAAATTACTTGTTTTGAGTTATTAAGAAGCTCCAATGTATGACTAAATAGTATGCATATCCTCAAAGGGAACATTTAGAGCTTATTTATATGATTTTATGCCATAAAACATATTCTTAACAAGTTCGTAAGACTTTTTGATGATTTACCTTTATGAGGCTTAAGATGGTTGACCATGTTGTTTGCTTACATTTTTTATGGCTTAAACAAGTTTTGTATACATTGAAAATACTTTTAAACTTGTGCATATGCTATTTGAATGAAAATCTCTTATTTCAAGACCTTTAGTTACATATTGCCTTGCTTATTTGACCAAATATGCAACATCATCCAAACTGGATTTCAAAAATGTTTTAATTCAAACTTTTGATCAATTATATGTGTTTTTAAATGTCTAAAATCAAAGGTTTGCATTATAATATCAAATCATGGGTTTTGGAATGCCAAATTGCATAATTTTTTAAGCATTTTTTGAAAAACTTAAGGCATGTATCGATTCTTAGAGCCCTATATTAATACATTGAACAAAAACCCAAAAAACCCATATTGTATCGATATAATGAACTTTGTATCAATGCATTGTCATAACATAGCCTGGATATAAATCCTAACTGGTCTAACTTAAAATGACGGGTGTACCCATTATTCTTATATATATCCATTTTATATTCTTTTATTTAGGGCCCATATCATTATTATTACTCTTTATTTTATTTTGTGTCTGGAGATTGAGTTGTTAAAATGAATTGCTTACTCAACTTAACTCTAACCAGTCATTACGAAATGACCATTTATTTTTACAGTCGCCACCAATCTTATTTTGGCCAGGTGAAATTGGTCACTTGTCGAAGTTCGCATTTCGAGGGTTATAAAATCCATAAAAACAAACTTCGAGATCTGCGCTTATACCAGAGATCACTTGAAAGGGTCTGCGAGTCAGTTGTAATCATAAGTAAGGTCAACCTTCTCGAGATGCCAACCAATCAGTACCTTATTAACCATGTGTTAATATAAATTTTGATTCTTAGTCAATTTCATTATTTGACATTTAAGTATAATTCCCATATACCAGAAATTAATTTTTACAAAACAAATTTATTATTCCGGACAGGAAAATTAGGTTTTTAATATTTTTAAAAATCGAAATATCTTTCATACCCTCTTGGAGAAGAAGAGAACATGAAAGTTTTTTTTATTATATTCTTTCATACCTTGCAGGAAAGCCAGTGGAATATGAAAAATTTTAAAAAATAAAATATCCTTTGTACCTCGCTAGAGAGCCAATGGAATATAAAAGGTTATTTTTTTGAAATTTAAAAAATCTTGATTTTTATTTTTAAAAGAATATTTTGTTATTAAAATAATGCATAGAATCCCTATTGTATGCTGGGCAAAAATTTCACGTATTATTTTAACATCAGAGACATTGCCTTAATTTAAAAAAATTTCAACTTTATTATGAATATTACTAATAAAATAAACATCTCCTTAAGACTCAGTTTAGATGAAATGTACTAAACTCGACTCTAAGGCCATGAATGTGGTCAATACAACCAACATGTCCCCTAAAATATACCTTTAACATAGAATTATCCCCGCGACCCTAAAGGACTCGGTTATAAAATTCAACTAATGAAATGTTATAAAGGTGTACCTTTAACATATAAGTATACCAGTACCTTAAAGATTCTAAAACTTTATAAACAAATGAACATATTCCTACTATATACCTTTGACATAAAAGTATCCCGGTGATCACATAGGACTTGGTTTTAGTGTAAATTATTAAAATGTCCCTAAGGTCTACCTTCGACATCAAGGTATCCTAGTAAGCCTAAAGGATGCGATAAAAACATAAAAAGATAAATATATCCCTATTATGGACTTTTGACATAGAAGTATCCGGCTCAATTTAGAAAAAAATACCAAAATTCCCTTATTGTTTACCTTCGACATAAATACGTATCCTGATAACCTAAAGGTTTAGATGAACAAACAAACCTACTCTTACTATCACCTACGACCTATAAGTATCTCGTTGATCACATAGGAATCGATTTTAGAAAAAACTACTAAAATACCCCTAGCATTTACCTTCAACATATATGTATCCCGATAACCTAAAGGGTTAGATGATGTCATGAACAAATGAACCTACTCCTACTATACACCTTTGACGTATAAGTATCCCGATGATCACATAGGAATCAACTTTAGGGAAAACTAGTAAAATACCCCTATGGTTTACCTTCTACGTATACGTGTCCCAGCTACCTAAAAGGCTTGAAAATGATGATGAAATGATGAATCTATCTTAAATATATACCTTTGGCATAAAAGCATCCCCGTTACCATCTAGGACTTGATTTTTAAATAAAATTACCAAAATGCCCTTAGGGTATACCTTCAACTTATAAGTTTGCTATATAGTACTTAAACTTTTTAAAATTTCATTTCGTACTTTACAGGGAACCGAGAGAATACTTTCTATACCTTTACAGAAAACCATAAGAATAATAGAAATATTTAAAAGTGATAAAAATGATTATTTTACCCCTAAATGCTAAAGTTTGCCATATAGTCCCTAAAATTTGCTAATTTTGTGTTTAGGTCCCTACATGGAAAAAAATTCACAAAATATCATCAAGCATATGAAAATACAAATGAAAAGCATAGCAAACAAATTCACAAAGATTTGGCCAAACACCTTGGCCTTGAAACAGAAGTTTTTAACTTTTTGCAAACTAATCCTTAAACTTTTCTAAATTTGCATTTAGGTCCCTACATGGAAAAACACCACAAAATATAAAAAAAATCATCACCCTAGGTGCGAATCAAACACAAAAATTATGGCAAAAATATACATGAAGATTTGACCAAGCACTTTTAGCCACAAAATACAATTTTTTGTATTTTACAATTTAGTCCGTAAACTTTATAAAATTGCAAAATAACCCTTAAAGTATTAAAATACTTAAAACATGTTTAGAAACACACAAATCCATCTCCACACGGCCTGTGAAGGATACAGCCAAACCAAGAATAGCCTAAAAAAATTTTCATTTTTTACAATTCGGTACCTATGTTTTCTAATATTGTAAAATAACCTAAAAAAATAAGAAAACATAAATTTATCACAAAAAAATGTACAAAATCATCATCAAAACAGCCCAATAAATTCAGCCAAACCAAGAAACATAAAATATGATCACGTTTTGACATACGTAAAAATGAAAATGATCACAAATAATTACTACCGAGCTTAAATAAAAATGAAATCGTAAAAATAAATATTCAAAGAACTATTTAACAACATATTAACATACAACTTTAAGAAAAGAACAACC